>PVJI01034034.1:0-10785 GCA_004026765.1 Micronycteris hirsuta | reverse complement strand
GGTGGCAGACACGACCAGGTGAAAGCAATATTCAAGGATCAGCAAGCCAGAATTTTTTAAGATACACCTTTGCCAAATTCCTATTAGAGAATTCCCATCCCACAGACATGATCCACACTTGCTCACACAGGAATCACACGGAGCTGTGCTCAAAACGTGTAAATTCTCAGGACTGCATGTTTTCACACGTGTGGAAATCGCTGCCACACACGATACCAAATAAATCACTTCCTGCACATTCATTCACTCAAAATACTTTAATGACAACAGTTCAGCTCTTCAAAACACTTCAGTGGTACCTAAATAAATATTTGAGGCCCATGATTAGGTAACCTCATTTTTCACTTTCAGACTTTTCTCCAAACTACTGCTTTTCACCTGACATGGCAAAATTTCACAGTACTTTCCCACCTCTGTTCCTTTTCTCTTCTTGCTGATTCTGTATATTCTGTTTCTTCTCCACCTCCCCTAGCTGAACTATTAACGATGCTTTAAAATCCAACAGAAATCCTGTAAAGGATTATCTGGACTCTGAAGTTAGAAATAATTTTGCCTTCTTTCGAGCTACCATACCACATTGAATTCCTCTTTCCAAACTAAACTGTTTGTTAACGTTGCTTATGTACATGTCTATATTTTGCTATTAAACATAGATATTCTTCTCAGAGTCAAGATCTGCCCAGTGGGAGATAATTCTCTGTGAACCTTGTACTTCTGCCCAGCTCCCAACAGAGGCTCCAGCTCCATTCGTTTCAGACTATTTTTCGAAGATGTTGGCAGAGTGAAAATCCTTGGAAAGACAGAGGTAGTGTCTCCCTTCAGGGTTTACTTTCTTTAATAAAAGATGCAGGCTTCCTAAGCTTGGAGTTTCTCTCCTATAACACAGTCCACTGTATGTACAGGTATCACCTGGCCCTTTTTACATTGTCCTTTGGGAACTGGGGCTCGGGGAACTGGCACAAATACTGATATTCTAGCTACTACTATGACGGTGAAAGTCCTTTGTCTCTGATCCAGGAGTCTCATGTCTTCTGTCAATATCCATGAAATTACAGCAGACCATGGTAGATAGAAAGACTCTAAAGTGGCCTCCATAGTCACCTTATTTTCATATTAATGCCCTGTGATGTCCTCTCCCCTTTAGTGAGGGTAAGAGCTGTAATTTGCTTGTAATCAAGAGTATAGCAAAGGTGACAGGATGTATGTGATTACGTGTACATGATTGTTATATATGTTTGTACTGTCTATCTTACAAGGAGACTCCCTGACTAGCCTTGAGGAAGCAAATGTCCATTTTGAAAAGGCCCACATAGCAAGGAACTGAAATTCTCCAGCTGAGAACTAGCTGGAAGAAGGAGGAGGGCCTGGAGGGATAATTGATGGCAATTGAGGGAAGTCCATGGAAATCAGCACTAAACATGTTGACCAAATATATGGTTAACCAGGCAATAAATGGTACTCTGCTTTTATTGCCTGTTAATGAGGAGGAATTGTTCCCAAACCTTTGACCCAATGGTTATAGGCCCAGTCCCAAGAATCAGATACCAAGATAGGCAGCTGAACAGTGACTTAGTTGTTGCTAACTCTCCTCTGAGAAGGGAGCCTTGCTCACCAACCTAGTAGTCAGGCTCAGGTCTACCCCACTGTTTTAACTAATACTAAGATTCATCTTGGAGGGGACACAAGGTGCTGACTTCTTTCAGACAACTGTTATAGAGACACCTGCTTTTACTGTGCGTTAAAGAAGGGAAATTTGCAACTACTGTGGGAAGAAATCCATAGCATCATAGTCATACCTGAAAAATGGCAGACATCCCTGTGGAGGAAACTTTGTTCCTAACTCCACTGCCTGAAGCAAAGCTGATGCTTAATGGGACCCTTGGACATGGGCCTGATTCACAGATAGTTAAGCTACATTGAAGCCTAGTCTGTCCATATGGATGGATTTTAAAACATGATGCTAGTTAAAAAAAAAAAAAAAGCAGGTCACAAAAGGGAATATATTATATGATTTATATGAAATGTCCAGAATATGTAAACCTGTAAAGACCAAAAGTAATTAGTGGCTATATCAGGCTGGAAGTTTGGGAGGATAGGACCAGTTGAGGAGGGAATAGCTGAAGGATCCAGAATTTATTCTTGAGATGATAAAAATTTTCTAAAATTTACTGTGGTCATGATTGCACACATCTTTGAACATACAAAAAAAGCATTGAATTGCACATCTTGAATGGGCAAATTCTATGGTATGTGAGTTGTATCTCAATAAAACTGCTTCATAAATTTATAAATAAATACATAATATGTGTGACTGAACTTCTACACACCTTAGTGAGGCAGTTTAGTCAGTAAATGTAGTTGGTCCCAGAAAAGGATTATCTTTTCTCAGAGGCTTCTTGAGCAACGATCAGATAAAACGTGTAGGATATTTTGAAAATTCAGTATCCCACCCCACAATTCCTAGGCGTGATGGTTGTTTTTTTCTTTCCCTTAATGGCAACCTCACTCAGGCTGGCCTGCGTGGTCCAGCCTCTAGGTGGTAGCCCATATAAAATGGAATAAAGGGTTCAAAGTTAATTCTAGTCCAGCCACCTGAATTCTCTTATTGGACTAAAACAGTCTTCAAAGGATAATGACCACTTGCTTGCCAATTCCCTCTAAAGTGGTCCACATGGATCAAAGTGGAAAGTTAACTGGTCCCTGTACATTTCATTAAAATGTCCTTGTGTGTTTTATACCTGACCTTTCCAGAAAAAAATTGTATGGGTTGAATAGGGAATGAGTAGAATAAAATTGAAGTTATATCTCTGGAATGGGGGCACACCAATTTTGTGGAGGCGTAAGTTGATCGACAACCCCAACACCTGGGAAGAGAACCACTTAGGCCTGGGGAGGTACAAGGGAGGCATATTAATAATCTTTGTTTTTCAGAACTAACCTCAGAGTCATCTTCACTGAGAAAGACCACTTTCATGTAGCTCTCCCAAACTGTTGCAAGCACCATAAATTTAACTGATTATTAGGTCTGGCATTCTCCATCTCCAAAATTTGGTTACCATTCCTTTTGACGTTACTGAGAATTCTATCAGAAACAGCAAGGCATGGCTGTACCTCCCTGTACCTCCCACACAAAACACCTGGCACCATCTCTAGATGCCTTTCCAACCCCCATTCCCATAGTCATTGATTGATTGATCATTCCGAGAGACACACAAATTACATGTGGCTGGTGGCATGAACAAACAGGACCAGCTGGACCTTCAAAAATAGTGCAAACTCAACTATTTGAACCAAACAGGGAACCTAAGGCCAGCTAGTTGGTTAGAAGACCATACTGGAGGCAATGTCCACCTGTGCTCCCAAACTAGTAGAAGTCCCAAAATTATAAATAACACTTATTTCCATGGGTACCATATATGGAAGCCAGTATTAATTTGTCTCCCTTTTGAAAACATGGTGACTTGCACCATAGCTATAGAGACCAGGGTGCTTGGGGGGTCATGAGAAAACTTCAGGTGGTTAAGCAGATGCCATCAGTGGATCATGTAGCTTTCAGATGGCTCCGTAACTTGCTCTTAATGAGCCCACAGGGGGTTACTCAGGGAAGCATGCCAGAGGGGGTACTGACCTGTAATTATGCTCACTCTTTGGGCAGTTATTCCTATGATAAGAGTGATCCAATTAGAAAAGGTAATACAAACCTCAATCCTGATTTTAGCTAACATACTCACCACCAATGCCTTGGCCTTCGAAGGCATTCAGTTCAGTGCAATTCACTGGCCAATGTTGTTATGGATAATAAATTTCTGTAGCCTCCTCCTTGCAGGCCAAGAGAAAGTGTGCAATCACCAATACATCCTACTGTACCCAGATTAATGCTTTGGGCAGAGGAGAAAAACCAAAATGGAAACTAAAGGAGAAAGCTACCTGACTCTCTAAGGTAGATCTTAATGATTCATAGGGTTTGCTTGGTTTGTTGAGTCTAGGACACTTGAAATCACAGGGGTGGGAACCAAATACTTCAAGTTGGCCTCATCTGCTGTCAGACGGTCCTATTGGCGGAGTGGAGTGCTGCTGATAATAGTTTCAATTTGATGCTATATAAGACAAATTGAATTGACTTGGTCCCAGCTCTGTTGCTCAGATTAATCAGAGTAGCACACTCGTGGGTAAATTTACCAGAAGCTAGGATGGTGTAGAAACACGAGGTGAATATTGTTTGAAGACAATTTTTTATGGGTCCTTCTTATTTCTGCACTTGACTGTTTCATTTCCAGGATGTTTGTATAGTGAACAGCTTTGGAAGACAGGGATAATATGTCCCTTTGGGACAAGGGGCAGTTTTGCTTACAGTCCAGTATAGTAAGGATAAGGTCTCCCTCCAGGACAAAGGGTGGGCATGCTTGCTGTTTATGAGAAAAAAATTCAGGTTCCCTAAGCGTAGGGTTCATCTCCTATAGTGCAGCCTACAGCATGTACAGGTGTCGTCCTGCCCTCTTCATGGTGTCCTGTGAGAACTGGGATTCAGGGAACCAGTGCAAATTCTGGCGGCCCCTATGACTATGATTAATGAAATCCTTTATTTTTGATTCAGGAATCTCATGTCTTCCGCCATGAGATACTGTGTCAGGTTAAACTTTTAGAGTTAACAGCTTGTTTACAGGCCCTTTGCATTTCTTGACTATGCCTGTGGCCCACTCATCTTTGTATACTCCATTCCGTCTACACTGGATAAGTAAATGAAGGGATCGGTATTTGAAACCACATAGAGACACCCAACAACATATACCCTGCCCGCAGGTCAGATCCATGTTTTTTAGGAGATATACGCTAAGGTACAATGCAGGGTATTAAATAAATGATTGAATATTGTCTATGGGGGGGAAAAGACTACTTCCAAAGTATATTTACACACAGAAAAAAAATCCTCAATATAACAGGCATATTTATTTCAGCTCTCATGAAAGTTTCCCTAATTCTCACAGCCAAATTAATTGTAGCTTGACCCTAGCAGTCTCCAGTAATACTAAAATTGATGCATTAGTGTCCAGTATAGTTCATCTTCTGCAATCAAAAATTCTCATTCTCATTCTCTTTCTATTCTATTCTCTCTCTCCCCTAATGTCTCTATATTCTTAAGATACTCTGCATACTAAGAAAAAATAACAATGGCAATGTTTGAATCCTAATTTAAAAGCTTATCAGAGTATCTCCAATAATAACTTCATTGAATATATATGCAATACAAGTCACATTAAGAAGAAAAACATTTATTTATCTCATAGGCATATTTTCCTCCTAGGATAAAATGCTTGCTGGCTTTCCCACCTTATAGAAGAAGCAGAAAGGCAATATGTTGTCTACTTTAAAGTAGTCTTTTTAAAGCTTTTATTAAAAAAACAAAAACAAAAAAAACAGTTATCAGTGGGCCAAAATAAGTTTAGAAAAATGATTCATCTCAGCTCAGCATCAGCCAGACAAACATTCTCCAGCCACAGTCCTTGAAGCTGTGATCCAGTGTGAAGTGGCTTGAGAGAAAGAGGGTTAGGCTGGGGCCACAGTCGACTGAGAGACTGGAGGAGCGTACAGCACAGCAGGGGACCACCTAGTGTGGGAGGCTCAGCAGCGGCTCCCTTCCTTCCACCTTTCGTCTACACCGAGTGTCAGCTTCATTCTGGAGACCACGCTCCTAGTAGGTGTGCTAGATCCGGGGAAAGTAACGTAGGACCAACATACTACCCCAGGCTTGTTGACAATCTTCCTGGGCTTTGGGATAAGAGGAGAGATGTCACCAGAGTCAAGCCACATCTCTTCCCAAGAAAGCAGCCCAATTCTTTTAAAGATTCATGAGAGATGGCCTTTTCTCCAACCTGCCCCCTGCCCATCCCTCCCCCCACCCTGCACCCCTGCCTATCCCTTCCCTTTTGCCCCTTGCCTTTCTGTGTCAAGTACCTGAGAGCTGTTCAGAAGGGAGGGAGAGAAAAAGAGAACGTTCCATCCAGAAGCGCTGAAGTTATCCCCTCATCTGTCCCACTGGATATTGTGAGGCTTCCCTAATTAACGCTAGTCAGACTCTGAACCCTCCAAATGAAAGGTGCTGGGGAAGTGCCAGATGGTGATTCCTGAAGCTTATCTCACTCTCTTCGGTTTGAAAACCAGGTCAGGATTTTCACACTGTCAAAGCATCTCATGAAACGTGGTACCAAGAAACCCTCCTTAAAAATGTCTAGTCTTGTTTTTAGTTATTTCCAATTCTAGGGTCTATTGCAAGCACAAGTAATGAAAACCTAAGGTGAAATTATACTCCGTGTTCAGACTTTATAATAATGCCACCACATGCATACAGCAAAATCAAATTCCCAGATTAGGCTCTGTACATCCTTCCTACCTTTCTCACTGTTACTTTGTTTCTATGTGAACAATTTCCATTTCCATGAACAATTATGGCTCAGGGAGGAAAAAAAAAAGTACACTGTGAATCCCCTTTTGGGTTTCACCTTTAGGGCAGGTGTGTGACTGTATTGTTCTTATGGCTAGTCTTGTCAGTGAGGATACTTTTCCTCCACTTACTGATTTCACCCATATCTGTTAGGGCAACTGTGATATCACCATTTGAGCACTAACCATTAGCTGGCAGAAAACTACTAATCAAATCAGGAAGTTGAATCACCAAGCCCCAGAGCCTGCTTCATTCACATCCATGTCCTACTGTAACTTGATTGCAACAAGCAAGGTTTCAGAAAGTGCTGCGGCCTCCAGGTCACCTTAATAGCTTTGAAAGCCAAGCTCTGCTTCCAACAGGTTGCTGTTCTCTCAGAGGATGGGAGCAGAGATGGAAGCTTAGGTTCTCCTGATTTGCAGGAGTGTGTGCAAACCAGGCTAACAGAGCTGAGAAAATAAAAAGCTTTTTGTCTTTTCTTATCCCTGCCTGGAAGGTCTCAGGTGCTGTCATTAAGGCCAAAGAACAGTCTCAGGCCCGTCGAAGGGTTTTTGGTCAGGCCCATGACCAAAACCCATGGTCCATCAAGTAGCTACTGAGCCCTAGGTTAGCTCGGGCTCCAGCTCGCAAAGCTGCTTTGCTAAATACCATACCCTAATGCATGAGCCTTTTGTCAACGTTTTCCCAAGAGGAACTTTTTATTCCCTTCCTATCTTCCCCAGAGTTTTCTCTTGTTTGGAACTACAACCCCATTTTTTGAAAATCCCATGAATGAAAAACCACGAATATTTATTTTAGAAAGCATTTGCATTATGGAAGTGGCCACATTTGTTGATTTCTTAAATAAAGCTGAAGTTCTCTCTCTGTTACTGTCTGGTAAACCCTAGGGCTCAGTTCAGTAAATGTGCTATGTTTCACTGCCAAAAAAAACATCCGTTTTTTTTTTCTACAATCACTAGAAACCAACTACCCTAGAAAAACCTGCTTTGTTGTCCTAAAGGAGCTATTATTGTTCAGAGATTTTACAAGTAAGTAATATCTAAGAGCTGTTCTTCCCTTCTTTCATAATTTCTCATTGGGAACTTCAATTTTTATTTATTCTTCCACTTTTAGCACCTGAGTTCTTATGGGATCTACAAAAGTACATATTGAAATATGCAAATAGTGTATAGCATGTGAATGTCAGATGCATGGAAATTAAATCAAGTAGGGGCTGGAGGAGGAACAGAGTACATTAAAGCTAACTTTATGGCCCCAGGTGGCAGATAAATTGTGGTCGGTGGTAGTTAAACAACAGCTACTTGGATTTAAAATAAAATTACGATAAGGATCCCCAGAAGATAACACTTCTTGAAGTAACAGTATTTACCTAAATGCATCTGTTAGCAACCAGCACTTACAAGAGTGTTTATGTGAAAGTTCATTCCCATTCATTTGCCTGTGTTCTATCATTCCCATCTCCAGTGGATAGCAATTCACACTGAGCAAAGTTTATGTTTAGGTCCTAGCATTTTCTTCCATGTCTAGACAGGCCAATTTCTGCTTCAGCTGGTTGTGGTCCATCATGGCCAGGGCATGTCATCAAGGAGACAGTGCAGGGCTTTAGTGCAGGGGAGGACACAGCAGGGCTAACGCTGGTTTAGCAGGGGTCCATTCATTCTAACTAAATCATCCTTAGATTCTTGGTGAGCGACAGTTCTTTAAGAGCTTTACACCCAATAAAATTTAAACTTTTATATATTTCTCTTCATTTATTGTGTAAGAGTTTTATTGCAGACACATAAGAAACCACTCAGATGGAATTTCTGAGAGTGGCAACTACCATTTCCCTCAACACCTCAAACCTGTCTGTGTTCAAAACAGTCTGCCTCTTTTCTCTCTCCCTCTCCTCACTTGCTCCAAGTTTTACTCTCTTGAGATCTTGATCTCTGTTCCCTTCCATCACCCTCACCACCACCATACCCACCAAGGTCCATAGCAGACAGGCTGTGTGCCAAAAACAAAATCTCTCCTTTGGTATGTTTTTTAGTAAATAGAGTTTGCCCAATCCAAGAGAAAGCATGAATTCTTTAAACAATTTGTACTTTATCTGAAACATAATATGTACTTTAAGGTCATTCAAGAAATCAATTTTGAACTCAAAACTTTCCCATTAAGTTATATGTATATAGATAAAAATCTACTTGTAAGAGCAGCCTTTTTGCATGACCTGGTGCCAAGAAAAATCTTAATAGAAGATTTTTAAATACAAATTGACTTTTGAAACACTTTGCATTGAACTTTAAAAAGTGAGTTAAGCCTGGCTGTATAGCTCAGTCAGTTAGAGCATCCTTTGGATACACCAAGATTGCAGGTTCAATTTGCGGACTCAATCCCTAGTCAGGGCACATACAAGAAGCAACCAATGAATGTATAAATAAATAAAACAACAAATCAATATTTCTCCTCTCTCTCCCCCTCACTCTCTCTCTCTCTCTCTAAAATCAATAAATTAAAAAAATTAAAGTAAGTAAAAATGAGTTAATAAGGAAGAATTATTGTTATTAAAATAATAGTGAACTTTTAAAAATGAAATTAACTGTAAAATTATTTAGTAAATTGAAATATTACATTTTGAGTTATTTTATCATTTTAACTTTTTTAATAATGAAAATTTGTTTGTCAATCTTACCGCTCACTCTTTTAAATATGAATAAACTGCCCTGGCTGGTGTAGCTCAGTGGATTGAGCTCAGGCTGCGAACCAAAATTTCGCCAGTTCGATTCCCAGTCAGGGCACATGCCTGGGTTTCAGACCAGGTCCCCAGAAGGAGACGCATGAGAGGCAACCACACATTGATATCTCTCTCCCTCTCTTTCTCTTTCCCTTCCCCTCTCTCTATAAATAAAATCTTTTTTAAAAAACTAAAATATGAATAAACTTTCTCCTGAGCCAGGGGAAAGTTCATCTGACAATCATAGATTGGGTAACTTAATTGAAAATCTATTCTTCAAAAACACTTAATAATAAGAAGATGTATATCTCCTTACATTAGCTAAACGGCTGAAGAAACAAGATGGACTAAGTGTGCAACTTGATTTAATGTCAAGTAAGTTAGAAATACGATTGATTAATATATATTCATTAATAATTATGAACCTGTTTAAAATACCATTGTGAAGTGCAGTATATTTTAAATTTAAATGAATCTTCAGTATTACTCATATATAAGCTAAACAGATAAACTCTCCTGGGGAAGTTAATTAGATGATAGGGACGGAGCCCTCATGAGTGGGGTTAATACCCTTAGAAAAGAGGCCCCAGAGAGCTCCCTCAGTCCTCTGCCACTGCAAGCATACAGCAAGAAGACGGTTGGCAATACAAAAGGAAGAGGGCTCTCACCAGACACCTACAGCACCAGCACCTTGATCTTGGACTTCCAAGCCTTCACAGCTATGAGAAATAAATTTCTGTTATTTGTAAGCTACCTATACTATAATATTCTGTTACAGCTGCCTGAAAGGTTTAAGACACTCTACAATGTAATTTTTAAAATACAAACCAATAGGGAAAAACGGGCAAAATTTAAACAGAGAATTTATAAAAGAGGAAGTTCAAATCATCAAAAACATGAAAATAAGTCCAATCTCAAGAATAATTACAGATATGAAAATTCAAACCATGAGATTTCGTACCCCTAAGATTGGTGACCATTTTCCAAATCTGACAACACATTGTCCATGACAGGAGCTCTCACATACAGCTGATGGGGTTATAAATGGATGCATACAATTTGGAGAACATTTGGGGCTACATGTAGCAAATTTGAAACAAGTCACAACCTATGACTCAGCAACTCCAAACCTGGTGCAACTCTAATCAAGGACTGTCATAGCAGCATTGCTAAATGATGAAAAACTGAAATATGCTAAACTCCATCCAGGACATGGTGTATAACAAGTGATTTATTCTTGAAAAATTAAAAATAGCAAATAAAATGTTCTATCTACTTATCTATATTAGCATGAATAAACCCCCAGAACACAAAGCTGAGAAGCAAAGGGAAGCTGGAAGGATAAAAACAGTTCAATAATCTTTATATAAATTTTAATACACAGAAGATCCTCAGATAACATCATTTTGTTCAATGTTGTGTTGTTATCGCATTGCTGAGCTGCTCTAAGAACTTAGCTCTTATTTGTATCAATTAGCTTCTGATAACTGGTTTTGTTATAGATCCTTTTGCTTAAAGTCACAGAACCTGTCAGTAATGTTAAATAAGGACTTATCATACATATAAAACAGCACTGAATTGCTTCTTACTATAAACATATATTATAAAAATATGTATGGGCAAAAGACATGAA
>PVJI01034033.1:0-10775 GCA_004026765.1 Micronycteris hirsuta | reverse complement strand
GCCAGAGGACTCTCGCTCATCCTGGTCCAGTCTCTCTTAAGCAAGCCGTGTATGTTTAGGCTTTGAGAGTGTGGCTTTTTCAGTCCCTCAGTCTCCCTGTGGCAGATAAAATTCTGCCATGTATCTTTGATGAGTCTTGATAATATGAGAATCTCCTGCATCCTGTAATTGTACTGTCATGAGATCCTTGGCCCAAGACTGTTTCCTGTCCCTCCTACCAGGAATTGAAGTTGTTTGTTTGTTCTCCCCTACTCTGCCCTTAAGATCAAAGGTCCTTTACCTGGGCCCTGAAGGCAAGAATTTGCTGCTCCTTTCCCAGTCACTTGAAGCTATTATTTTTAAGTATAAAAGGGTCTGGGCAGGAGTTTGTCCTCATTCCCCTATAATAAGCCTTCCATTTCCCTTAATGGAAGCTCCTGTGGTCTCCTGCCTTGTCCCAATTAGTTCTCACCAATACCCAGTAGAGAACATGGAGAAAATAGAAATAAACTTTTTTGTCTGGGTTCCCAGGAATTCTATATTCTCCTATTAGTCCACACTTGGCCTTTAGCAATTCATTAACAATTTAAGCTGAGTTCTTACCACCATGCTGGTATTTGATGTCTCATGTCTCTTCTTCAATACTCACATCCTGTCTCTGCTTGGTGGGGCCAGTCTTTCTTTGGGTTTCTGGTGATTTAATTGATCCATAATGCTTGATAGGGTGACCAACCTTACCAGATTATCTGGGACTGAAGAGTTTCCTAGGACATGGGACTTTCAGCACTGAAACCAGAAAAATCCATTTGGTCACCATAAACCCATCTTCTGATAGGTTCAAGAAAAGTTATTATTCTCTTTTTCTAGTTATTGAGATGAGAGCAACATTTTTTCTGAATTTGTATGTCCTAGATGGAAGCCACATTACTGAAATATTTACGCATATTACATCTGAACAAGAGTGAGTAATTCTTGAGATATTATAAAAGTGGGGAAATATCTGTTTCTTACTGAGGCAGAGGTGCTTCTGAAATCGTCCCTAAAATAGAGAAAAAGCAAAATGAATTTAGTTTCTGCTATTCTTTTATCTGTCAGCAGCAGTTTTACCTGATTACTCAAATGAACTCCGTCTGTAGAGGTGGATTCACAGCTATTCTTTCTACAACTCTACTCAACATTCAGCTAGCACCACGTTTGGACTTTACTCTGAACAGATGACCATCTCCTATGGATTTTTGAGTGAAACTTAAAATTAATCAGGTTATTTTGTGGAGCAGGAAGAAGACCGAGTGCAGAAATGGCTTTCAACAACAAGAGTAGTAACCACCTCTGGGAGCATTTTTGCCTCTTTGGAGAGGGAAGTTCTGAAGCCAGAGGAGTGAGTCTCTAGTGGAGACTCAAGCTCCAAGCCACAAGGGTTCTTGGCTTCATGCAGGAAAGAATTTAAGACTTGAGCCAGACAAGAGGTTAAAGTGGAAAAGCAGGTTTTATTGAGCAGAGAGGACAAGCAAGAAAAGCCACTCCATAGACACAATAGTGAACTGTCCTCACAAGAGAAGGAAGAGACACCCCCACCATCTCCAGAGGTTGAGCTGATATCTGTTTGCAGTTTCTATGGGAAATCTCTGGTATCGGGAAATAGTGGAAAAACATTGGAATTAATTTTAACCTTTACAAGGTATATTTTGTGGCCTTGTGTTTCCCTTTATGGGACAGATAAATTATGATGTATTGCTGAGTAGCTATTGATCTTTGTAAGAATTTTCTTTGTCCAGAGGTCTACTTGCACCTCAGTCAGCTGAGTCCTGTGTCAGGCAGCATGTGGTAGGCCCCTGACTTAACTTCCTTTGACTTTGGTTAATTTATGCAGTTCTCGTGCCCCTCCCCTATATTAGTTTCCCTATAACTGGTAAATGTAGGCTTTCTTTTAAGTTGGCGGGGGTGGGGGGGAGGCAATTAAAACAGTAACTTTTTACATTAGACACTTTTTCTTGAAAAAATTTGAGATAGTTGCTTTTTAGTTTTGCAGATATTTTTACATTGGAGATGAAGACTAAGACTATAGATAGTATCTTATCTCCAAATATTAAACTGCTTTTTAATCAGGGATTTCAGGAACTTAGACTGAATTTGTCTTGTCTTAACTTTTAAAGCTATTTTATTTTGTGAACTAATTACACTAAGAACTAAAGTGAAGTTAACATCTTGGAACTTTTCAACCTTTTACACTTTTTACTTTGGGAGTTGATTGTAACTAAGGGTAGTGGGATGATGGTGGATAGGATTAGTACAGTGGCATTTGACTTACATGATTGAATGGGGAAAGGACAATGAGGGATCTCATTATGCCTTAAAAAATAAACATATAATTTAATGATTACACTTATGCAATCACCTCCAAGACTGAGTAATAGAAAATTGCCAGCATTGCAGGAAACTTCTGCATGTTGTTTCCAAATTGCAGCCCTTCTCATCCCCGTAGGTGACCACAGTTCTGACCTGCATAGTAATTCCTTTTTTTATACCAGTATTTCTCAAAGTATGGTCTGGCAGGAGCATCATCTGGAAACTTGTTAGAAATGCAAATTCTTGGGCCTTTCCCCAACCTAATACACTTATACATTCTTCTGTAGGATGCATAAAATGTGATTAAAGTATAAAGCAGGGATTCACAAACCCTAGCATGCGGCAGAATGACCCAGGTGATCTATTGAAATGCAGATCCTGGGCCCTGCACCTAGGGTTTCCGATGACCACCTGCTGTTGTCTGTTTCATTCACTGACTTTGATTTTCTTGGTATATTTAACTCTGTGCCAGTCATTCCACTTGAAATATTATTGTGTAGGAACAATTGTGAGGCCTGTAAGGAAAATACTTTGCTCCAAAGAATATTTGCATTTGCTTCTGCCAGGCACCTGGGGGAACTACCCGTCTGCACCAGCCATTCAACGTTTGGTATTTCCTGGACAACCCAAGGGATTCTTACTGTTTTAAAATTCTCTTCAGATTACTTCAGTTCTTTTACACCTTCACTCTGGGGTCCTGGAGCCCAGATTGTCATGGGGGAAAAGTTCCTCTCTGATTCTCCAGATGAGCAGACCCAGGGCTTATTTTCTGTTCCCTGCCGCACCCCAAAAGGCCATCAGAACGGAAGGTCTCATTTTCTGAGACTTAGCGGGTACTCTCAGGGAGATGGTGGCCTCAGCCTTGCTTACTTCTTTAGATTGGTTTTACTTTTGGCCTGATAATTCCTTATTATTTTATAATCTCTTCAATGCTTTAAAAAGGTTATTTTAAATGTATTCTATTCCATCTTTTTGTGGTTTTCAGCTGTAGGACGGATGCAAACAACCTGAGCCATCATTACCAGAAAAGGGAAATCTGAAAAATAAATTATTGATGCATGGTATTTTTTTCAAAATACTGTGGTTTTTTTCAATGCATTAAAAATTCATGGATGTCTATTATATCATTTTTAAAAACTTCTGTTTTTAGCTTATAACTTTACCCAGACATGGGACACACAGGAAAGATTCAGTACAAAACCTCTCCTTGTGAAAAGATTCCCAGGGTTGCATGTTTATGACCGTTAACCACTCTAGAATGCTCTGGTATCTACTAGTGGGTTCCAAGGAATGCTTTCTACAACTTTGGAAATCCTCAAAAAATGCAGAGATGTGCCTAGTACAGAATCTATTTCACAGTTTGTGGCACTTTCTATGAAATTTAAATTTTCCAAAGCTTTAACCAGGCTGAAAACACCAAATTTAGGAATCTTAAATGACTTGGATTCTTGTGTCTCAGAAGGTTTCTCTCTGGGATAACATATGAAAAGCCCAGATTTTTTTTACTGTCAAGTTCCAAGCATTTGATGGATAATATTGTTAATAAAAACTCAAGTTCAGCTGCCTGCTGCTTGAAAACCAATACCCAAGTAACGAGTGCTGGGTGGAAAGGAAAGGTTGCTTTATTCAGGAAGCCAGCAACCTGGGAAGATGATCAGACTGATGTTCAAAGACCATCTCTGAAGTTCCAAACCAAGCAGAAGAGTTTTAAAACTGGAGGAATAAGGAAATAGCAGGAATTACACACTGGTCAATACTCGGCCAGCATGCAGTTAATCATTTTCTTGATCATGAGACTGGCCAGGCTGCAGGCTTCATGCTATAATTTTCATACCCGATCACCACCCCTGCCACCTCCGGGTTGGAACGGAGAGTCCCTTGGTCACACAGGCCCGTCCTGCTCGCATGTCTCTGACACTGTCTGCAGGAAAACCATCCTGCCATAATTTAACTGATCTCACCAACTCAAACTTAGACTTTTTTTGCGCCCAAATTCTTTAAAAATAACAATTTGTGCCTCTTTGCCCCAAGTTCAGAACTTGATGTTTCTTATTAATAGAAGGTCTAGGACCCTCCAGGGGAGTAGCACCACACAATCTGAAAGCAACTCAGCAGACAGCAAGCTGGTCAATTTTGACACTTAGTTTAAAAATTTTAGCATTGACAGCTACTGGCTTTGAAAATAATAGTAATATGAATATATCATTAGATGGTTTTACAACATATAACCTGTTCTAAATGTAGATTTATATTCTGTGTTATGAAGATGAATTATTTTATTTTTAGATTCCTATTTACTGTCAGCCAGTTATGCCAGCTTTGTATTATTTGTAATAGTGGAACACTGGAACAGATTTAAGATTGCAAATATAAAAGGTTATTGCAACCACTGATGAAGTTCCAAAGTCACGTATTGCTTAATTGAATTGTGATTACAAAATGGCATCCAAAAATGTACCACTTTATGGAAAGATCATTTCTCTGTGTATATATCTATTATCTAGAAGGCTATTGCAGCAAGCTGTTATTGTTTTTTTCCTAGATAAATGGATAAAAGCTTTTTCAGTGTTCTATTGCTTTTATTCTTTCTGTAATGAGCTGTTAACTTTTTCATAGGAACAATCTTTTTAAAAGATGGGAAAAGTTCTTCTTGATGGAAATTTAACAAGAGAAGCAGAAGAGTGTTTCTAAGAAATGAACAGCAGGCATGTCAGAAACAGCAGGAACCGAGGGGCACTTGCTTTTGTTGCCGAGACCAGCGTGGCCAGGGGACTCCGACCCTGCGGCTCACGAAGCGCTCCAGAGCTGCCTGTGGAACCTGTGTGACGATGAGCCCTAGCTGTAATGCTGGGGGCCGTCTTTGTTGCCTGCTTTTACTTCTTCATATTACCTTATCCCATCCTATGTTATCATGTCTCTCTGGTCCTTAAAAGCTGTACTTTCAGCTATTCGATAAACACTATAATCTGAGTTATATGCCAAACCCCTGGGTAATAATGGCTGAGGCTATGCCAGGGAGCCAAACATATCTTTGTGGAATTACCGTCTGTGATGGGATGGACAGGTGCTAATCAGATCATAGAGATGTATAGAGTGGAACACAATGGAGTAAGAACTATGAATAGGCTGCTGAGAGGTGGAGTCACTGGGCAAGGGGGGACATCCATGTTACATCATGCACTCAGTGTGCATTCAGAACTCTGTTTAAGCTGGCATCTGTAGGAGGGGGCAAACGTCAGGTAAGTGATGATTGTGGTTGAGGAGCAGGTATTTGAGACAGAAAAGACAGCATGTGTGAAGGTCCTGAGCAGCAACGCACTCATAGACTTAAGGAAGTGGAAGGATGATGGCTAGAGAACAGAAAGCAAAGGGAGTAACTTAGATGGGTTTGCAGAGATAAGTAGAGGCCAGGTCACACATAAGTAGTAGACACTGGCATTTTATTCACTGAGTGAGTAAAAACAGAGTCCCTACGCCCATGTAATTTATTAGACTGGGAGCAAATATTAAATCTTGCAAATGTAATTACAAACTGTGAGATGAGTTTGTCTACTTGTCAGCTACTAAAAAAATCTTAAGATAATACTCTTCATGACCCCAGACCCCAGCCACCTTGTGAGATTATGCATTTGGAGTGTTGCACAAAGATGCCTGGCCCAGGGAATTAACGAGGAATGAAACTCTACTTGAATTCCCTCGCCAATCCACACCTTAGTGCAAGGCTACATCTGCCCAGAATAAGGGTATGTTTTCATTCGTACCAAGCTGTTGTATAGGTCAGCGCATCTCTTCCTCTGATATTGGGGGGACATTCCCTATTCTCCAAATAGAATGGGAGGCTCTACCTTACAAATGTATATGAGGTGAATGTCATAGGTGTAAGCAACTATAATTGTAGGTGTAGGGAAAAAAGACATATAAAGCAGCTTTAGGGCATAGATATTTTGGGGGATATAGATATTTTCTAAAGAGAGATCCTGCATCTGCAGGAATTAGAGCAGTATTATGTAGACCTAGTGCCCACTGGGTAAAGACAAACCAGTGGTGAGACAGTGGAGGGAACACCTGGCTCATGTGCATTATGCTGGTGGTTGAACTGGGGTGATGGGTCTTATGGGTATCGCGTTGGGGAAAGCTGTGGTGGAGGGAAAAGGAATCCATATATAAAATTCTGTGTTGGTTTCTGTACCCTGAGCCTGGCCAGTTAAACAAAGCTGTACTCCTATAATATGAAACTTTCAGATTCAGTTTTGAAATCGTGGACTCTTAGCTGATGGGAGTGATCTTGCTTCCAGGAAGAAGCCTGTCAGAATGAACCCAGAAATGAAAAGCAGGGGATGAGGAGCCAGTTGTCTTAAAGTCAAGACTCTTCCCAACAGTTGTATATTGGACAAGCACAGCAGATTTTTCTGCTCTTAATTATTTCATCTGAAAGCAAGAGGCTGCCGTCCTCACTGTTGCAAGTCTCTAAAAGATGTTGAGGAAATCTTTGTAAACTGTGAGGCCAAAACAGGTAATTTTTAAGTGAAATTCTGAGTTTCAAAGTCCTGACTTTGAGTTGGGGGAAGGTGACAGGGTTGGCTGGACCCCTACCTTGGATTGTCTGTTTTTGAGGGGCGTCTGGGCTCACCTGTCTTCCAGCTGTGACAGGGCCTGGACTGCACCCTGGCATTGATGTTTGAAAAAATTCAAATAATTTGTCATACAGACTCAAGACAATAAGTGGTTTCCTGAATCAGGCAGGTTATGTTTTGACCCCAGGATCTCTGTCTTTTAATGAAATCTGTGGTCAATTAGAGAGGATCATTTCTTCTTTTGATGGGGCCCATAAAACTGAGGTAACTCTCAGGCACTAGCAGCAAGCTTGACAGATGCACTAGAGGGCTCCTTTCTCCTTGGCTGCTGGTTTGCTGGGCAGCACACCCACACGGGACTGGCCCATACCCTGGCCTGGCCTGCTCCCCTGGTTCAGTGCCTCCTTTGCCCTCTTTCTCTGACAGATATTTTGAGCTAGTAAGGGTCATAGAAACTGTGGCAAAGATAATAAAAGCATCTATATCAGCCCCTTTTTTTTCTCTCTTATGGTCATTACTGGAGCAATCATAGTCAAAACAAAGTTTAATCCCTCTGTAACTTCTGATGAGAGCAAGAACCCTAAAAGGCCTTTCGATCTACCTTCCCACCTTCAGAGGAAAATTGCCTTCCCCCACATGCAAAGTTGCTGAGATCAAAGTACGTTTGACCCATACCTATGCAAAATATTGTTGAGTTCAATTTGTGTGAGGACACTACAAAGGTCAGCAGATTGGCAAGGTGGTCCAGTATAGGGAACTCATCTGCCTGGCAATGGCAAATGTAGCTGAGCCCTATTGGAAAACTGGCAGGCGTGAGTCAGCACACAAGAGTCAAACCCATGGACTGGCTTTTCCGTGGGACACCAGGCCTGCATTATACCTAGGCTGCTTTGAGGCTTGCTTTTGCTAAAACTCCCTCACCCTGAATTGAAGTTGTAAATGCTTACTGCATATCTTTAAAGTAACTTCCTGAAGTCTGTGTTAACTCTCCCTTATTGTTCCCTTGCACTTGCAACATTTTTTCTTTGTTAATCTGTAAGAAGTAATCAGCAACATCCTTCCCTTTGTTATCTGTAGAAAGTAATCACCTAAAGCAAACCTGAGCATAATGAATGAGAACCTTCTTTGACGTAATGCTACTGGAAAACAACAAAAGCCTGTCCAGGCAAGGGTCGAGGTGCTCTCTCTCTCAGAGAGTGGCAGTGCCGTCCCTTTTTCTGCCCAGGACTTCGGTAGTCCACGTAAATGTGTTCGTTGCACCCACAACATACAGACCCCGCTGGATGGAGTCCACATCAGTCCAGGTGACAGGAAGACATGTCACAAATACTAAACAAGTGCAGTGGGAGAAAACTAATGACATCACCATCAATGTGGGCATTCACCCAACAAGGTGATTATCACTAGGCCAAAGTTGGACCAAAATTACAAAAACTGCCTTGAACTTAAAGCAATATCTCATACAGTAGGAAATGAAAAGGGAAATTATAAGGAACAAGCAATTGAGATGATGCAGAAATAAAATAATCTTACCTACAACATTATTAAAGAAATGCAAAAATGACTAGGTATGAATATGTGTGTATATATATGAGTATATAGATGAATATACATTTTATTTTTAAAAATATTTTATTTATTTATTTATTTTAGAAAGAGGGGAAGGGATGGAGAAAGAGAGGGAGAGAAACATCAATGTGTGGTTGCTTCTACGTGGCCCCCACCAGGGACTTGGCCTGCAACCCAGGCATGTGCCCTGACCGGGAATCAAACCAGCAACCCTTTGATTCACAGCCCACACTCAATCCACTGAGCTACACCAGCCAGGGATGAATATACATTTTATATATACATAAACATTTGTATGAAATATATAAATATTAATATATTTGAAAAGACCTATGGGGAGGTTTTCTTGTCTCCACACAAAAAATAGTTTTGCTTCTTATGAATGGTAGATTTCTCTATTTCATGAAGTTTTAGGTAAAGTTTCTCATTTTCATGGACTATCCTGATGCCCAGAGCACATATATCATAGGAAAAATGGGCAAAAGACATGAGTAGATAGATCACATATGCACACACACAAAAGATATAAAAACATATGAAATCATATCCAACATTACTCAAACACAGAGATACCAATGAAAATTACAATGAAATACCATTTCTCACCTTTCAGATTGGGGAAAATTATAGAGTGTGATAATATTTAGACACAAGGTTATGAGGAAACAGCTGCTTATATGTTGTGGGGAAAACTGCAAACCAATAAAACTATTGTGGAGGAAATTTAATATGTAACAAAACTACATAATCAGTTACCTTTTGATCCAGCAACCCCACCTCTGGCAATTTACCTACTTGTGAGAATTTACACCTCCAACAATATGCAAATATGTGTCATGAGAATATTGTGACATTGTTTGTAATTGCAATACTAGAAACAACATAAATACCAATTCCTGGAAATAGATCCTATAGCAATAAAAATTTAGCCCTGGCTGGTGTAGCTCAGTGGATTGAGCGCGGGCTGGGAACCAGAGGGTCCCGGTTCGATTCCCTGTCAGGGCACGTGCCTGGGTTGAGGGCCGGGTCCCCGGTGGGGGCCATGTGAGAGGCAACCATACATTGCTGTTTCTCTCCCTCTCTGTCTCCCTCCCTTCTCCTCTCTCTAAAAAATAAATAAATAAAATCTTTTTTAAAAAAAGAAATAAAAATTTCAGCGCATAAGAACTTATGCAAAAGAATTTTCAATGTTTGTAATGACGTAAATAAAAAAAATTAAAAACTAGAAACCAGTGAATACCCATCAATAGAGGTTTGATTGTACAGCCAAACTATGACATAGTATGTGGCCATTAAAAAGATTAAATTATCCCAGTCAGGGCACATGCCTGGGTTGCAGGCCAGGTCCCCGTGAGGGCCATGTGAGAGGCAACCATACATTGCTGTTTCTCCCTCTCTTTCTCGCTCTCTTCTCTCTCTAAAAATAAATAAATAAAATCTTTAAAAAAAAAAAAAGATTAAATTACCTGGCTGGTGTGGCTCAGTGGATTGAGTGCTGGCCTGCAAACCAAAGGGTAGTTGGTTTGATTCCCAGTCAGGGCAGATGCCTGGGTTGTAGGCCAGGTGCCCAGTAGTGGGTGCATGACAGGCAACCACACATTGATGTTTCTCTCCCTCTCTTTCTCCCTCCCTTCCCCTCTGTCTAAAAATAAATAAATGAAATCTTAAAAAAAAAGTTTAAATTAGATCTGTACCAGGTTGACTCAAAAATATTTTTCTTTTAGTGGAAAAGTTAAGCTATTTCCATTTATTTGCATGACTAATATATTTAATCTCAACTCTAATACTATTTGATAATTATCATACATATTATATTTAGTGTGTTTTTCTGTGTAATGCATTGTTTTTATTTTTTAACTTTGGAAGATTAGTATTATTTAGAGATTACTTCTGTAACTATATTATTTTAATGCCCTTAGTCCTCAGTTTTCTTTTTTTTTAATTATTTTATTGTTGTTCAATTACAGTTGTCTGCATTTACCCTCCCCCCACCCCACCCCAGGCAAACCCACCTCGTTCCCTTGCTTCCCCCCTCCCCCTTGGTTTTGTCCATGTGTCCTTCATTGCAGTTCCTGAATACCCTTGTCCTCCATTATCCCCTTCCCCCTCCCCTCTGGTTACTGCCAGAATGTTCTAAACTTCAATGTCTCTGGTTCTATTTTGTTTCTCTGGTTGTATTTTGCTTGCTTACCTCAGAAGCGTCTTGGCTGTGACTGATCTGAATTCCCCCGTAGCTGATCTGGCCTCAGTGCCTTTGCTCCTGAGTCCTCATACAAAACTTTTTAACATTTCATATAGTAGAGGCTG
>PVJI01034032.1:0-10780 GCA_004026765.1 Micronycteris hirsuta | reverse complement strand
GACGACGGCTGCAGCGTTGTAAAAATAAACAAATTGGAAATGTCAATATTATTCAGTAGAATACTGAATATCCATATGTTAGAATATCATTGTTCATTTGATTCGACAAATATTGGCTGGCGCAGAGAATTTCATGTCTAACCATCCGCACCCTAAAATTTCAAGTGAAAACCCAAGATCTTAAATTATACATACAACACTATTTCAAGTATGTAAAAACCATGCTTAAAAAGAAGGGGCCATCCTGGGGACATATATTACCTTTGTAATTGAAGGACGTGCGAAAAGCCTTGCATTTCTAAAAGCATGCAAACCAACTAAGATAAATATAATCTACCTAAGTCCTTTTGCCCTGAACGGGAAATGTGATTCTTCTCTTGGCTAAGAGGACTCTGTCTTTCAGTCTACCAATTGCTATCTTCCATTTGGACTTAATAATCACCACAGAGAGATAAGGAGGGAGCAACCGAAGTCACCAGAGAGGAAAGGTGCCAGTCAACTTTCCCCATCCTATGGCTCCATGGTTTTGAGATTCTGGGGCTAAACCCGCACACGGCCCTGCTGACCCCAACACCTAAGCCCACCCATCGGGTCAGTTCGGGCACATCAGGAGCAGGGACTCAGTTCTTCTTTAAGGTCATACTTTCAACAAAACATCCGGGGCAGCAGTCTAGAAACAATGACCCAGAAACCCACCAAGGCCCGGGCACAAGCTGGGGGACAGCTGGGCTCCGGGACGCCAAAGGCTCCGTGGGAAAACAAAGCTAACATGATTCTCCTCTGCAAACTGCCTAGCGCCTGTCTAGGTGTATGCTCCAGCCCTCGCTGAGCAACCTGCAGTGCTGAACAGTTGTGAGCTGCCCCGACACCCGCAGAGCTGTCCACGGGACACCTGGGACCCCACGCATTTGCTGACGCTCGCCCCAAGGGGGATTATAGGTGTTAGTGGATATCATACCCGGAGTGAGAAGGGGGTAAAAAGATGAGGGAGATGCCCCAGTGTGGGAGTTCTCCTTCTCTGCATCACGCAGCTTGGGTCAGATCGTCCAGGAAAAACAATCCTTTCCTGTTAGTTCTGAAAGCGCAACTGGTCGCACAATATATTTTGAAAGATAGCTTTTAGGGTGGGCCTAATATCCTAGCATCATGCACATAGGTACCTGCCCTGTGGGATCTTGTTTTTATCACACACATCATCTTAGCTGTCCAACTGAGGTATCTGCAACAATACCACGAAGCACTGACCTAAGTCACCATCAGAATAAGAAGAGCAATAGTTGGCGGTGATGTGCCAGCTAAATCCCTGTTTCTGAACTCCCCCAGGGTCAGAAGGAAGCCTAGGCTCAGTGGAGCTAAGTAACTGGATAGCAATCCTGCACAGATAGAGCTCAAGACGGGGTCTGTCCCGATACAAAGTCCAACTCTCCTCCTCCCATAACATTCTGCTACCTCAAAGACTATCAGGGTTGGTTTTTTGTTTTCTTTTTCAAGACTGAAACAATCGCCCTCTACCTACCAAAACGCATGGTACAAAATCCACGTGACTTTTAAGAGCATGAATGTCTCATAATTCCAAATACCTCACATCGCCTCTCTTCTCGCTCATAGGTGATGGGGGAAGCAAGACCAGCGATGGTCGAAGCATACTGATGGCGAAGAAATGAGGACTGTATCTCATGATGAATATTACTGGCATACTGAATGTCATCAGAACAAAGATGAAGGTCACTATTCTATCTATAGTCTGGCTAATGTAAGAACTTAGACATGAACAGTGATTTGTAGTCAAGCATTTCTGCCTATCCAACAAAGTGGGAATGTACAACTTCACAGGTTAGCCCTGTAAAGGTCTAGTTTATTTTCTTTCAAGGTGGAGAAAATGAGACACAGGAATGTGACTGACATGCTACAGACTACAGGCTTCTGAAAGCTGTGTGAGGGTAAGGAACAGGTCTCACTGGCTTTAGTTCATACATTAATTCATTCATACATTGATTTATTCAAGAACTTATCCTAAGTGCCTACTGTGTATCAGATGCTAGGAGGACAAAACCATCTGTGCCTAGGACTGGGCTGTGTCCACAGTCGTCACCCAGAGACTGGGGGTTGAGAGCATTTATTGATTACAGATAACAGTAGCAGAAATGAGGGCACAGATCTGCGGACCCGCAGATTCCAATCTATTGCTCTAACACCTACAAAATCCATCATTCCGTGTACGCAGCTGGCCTCTGCGCTTCCAAGGAGCACTGAAATCCGAAGATTACTAATGGATTGCAAACATAAGAATGTCATTTCATCCACACTAAATGGGTTACATTTTCATTTCACTGAGTGCCTTCTTGCTTCTGAAACGCGGGCCAGGAAAGCAGGAGCACCTCGCTGACCTCTTCACCACTCATTACCCACTCCTGCTCCATTGCGCGCGGGCCTAATCAGCTCTTCCGGTTCTGATCTCGTTAGAGAACACTGGTCTCCCACCCCTGGAGTCCTGCCTAATATACTGTAGGAAGCAACCTCACCAGAGTTGAGAATCACAAGGCGGGTGAATTTCAATCAGATAGCCTGGCCCTATTCTTGGCGTGGGACCACTCCCCACCAACCACAGGAGTGACTTCGGGCCAGTGCCAAATTGCTATGTTCCAGTCTTATTGTTATTCCAACTGGAAAAAAAAATCCATTGTCTCAGAGCTGCTAAAACCCTCAAAGAAAAAGTCTGTGAAAAACAATGGATTTTTATGGCTTAAAATATTGATTTTTTTCCCCTTAAGTTTTTAAAAATGGCTGCACTGGATGCTACTACAGAATGGAAAGAGGAAGCGGTAAGAACGTCGACAGGAGGGAGATGAGCCTGGGCCATAATGACCATTCTACGAGACAAGGCATAAGCATTACTGTCGAGTAAGGAGTGAGAAACGCCTTAGGAATGCCCAGAAGCATGGCCAGCGCCCATCACAGTGCTCACGTATGAGAATGGCCTGACGACACCAGGGAAGACATCACAGCACACGGATGATGAGGAGGCTCCAGTGAGGGATGGCGTAGGTCTCCTCTCTCCTTCTCCCCCCACCGCCCTCCAACGCAGGGCCCATGTGCAGAAGGGCAGCAAGGTGTGCTCACTGCCACAGGACGCTGCCTTTGCTCTGTCGCCTGTGTCTCAGCAGCGAGGAACGCCAGTTCGCATCACGCTCTGTGCATCTCCTCACATCAGCAGTGGCCCTGGGCCAGCTTGATGGGTGCCTGGATTCATCTGTGAGCAAGGCTGGAGCCCGTCTCAAAGAGGTGCGCTCACCAAATAAAGATGGTACCTGCGTACCCTGCCAGAACCCCATCACCAGTCCCCAGCCATCTTCTGTCCATCTGGCCCGCTCCCTGCACTCCCCAGATCCATTCCCTAGAGGCAGAAGGCAACAGAGAAAGAGTTATGAGTGGTGGTGACTGTCAGCTTCCAAATGGCAGAGACAGAGACCTGAAGGAAATGACACTTGGACTATGGCAGAATGCACAGGGACCACTGCCCACTTGTTTCTAAAAAGAGAAATCCAAGGCTCAGCAACAGTCCGTGATCTGCAAAAGATTGTGCAATGAGGCTGGAATGGGGAAGGCTTGAGCACCGGCCTGAACGCGGACATCTGGTCACCACGCTCTGTCCCTGACAGCCCTCAAGTCTCCAGTCTCACTTCCATCACTTACGAAATGTAGGCTGGGGCTAAATGACCTTTCAAACACTTTCCAGTGTTCCCACTCTAACACCTTGTCACTCCCAGTGTGTCCGTGGCCCAGCATCCCTGTAACTTGTTAGAGATGGGACATCTTGGTGCCCACCCCAGAAGTACTTTAAAACACTCTGCACTTTATATATTCCCAGGTGATCTGTATGCACATTCAAGTTTGATAAGGACTGTTCTAGAATACTGTAGCATAGGTTTATAGGGAATCATCAGTTCTCACTTGAAAATTATAAAACAAGGCAAAAACAAAAATGCCAGGCTAAATGACGTCTCCTCCTAAAGAAAGCATCTTTGTTTGCCCACGAGGGGGGCCTTACACTGTGCTAAGAACTGCCATCAGACGAAACCCCACTCCCAGCAGGCACCCCGTGCCTTGGAAGTCATCGCCGTAGTCATGGCTTTTCTTCCGTGGAGTGTCCTGTTTTGAACATGTCTGCACTGGACTACCTGAGGGCCTTTAGTCGCATTGCGTTTGCTTAGTGTCCCAACAGAGCAGTGTTGAGACATTTCCAAGTATTACAAGAAGTGTCGCACCATGGTCCTAGGCACACCTCCCTCCTGGAGGTGCTGGGGGACTGTAACATGACTAAACACACATGGCGGCTATCACACAACGGGCTCAGTCACACAACGATGAATCACGCCACTCTCTCCCATTACGTGGCCCCATGCGGCACGCTTTTCACATGGAAATGGGCATATTTGGTTTCTGCAGTTAAAGAACTAAAAATCATTTATGAAGGTTTCTTTACGTCGGCACTATGGATGTGTTGGACTCGATCATGCTCTGTTGCGTGGGCTGCCCTGCGTGCTGGAAGAGGTTAGGTGGCATTCCTGGCCTGAGCCCACTAGATGTCTAGAGCAGTCGTCACTCAGTGTGGCAACCGAACGTCTCCAGAGGTTGCTACATTTTCTTTGCGGGGAGGGGGCAATAGACTCACCCATGGTTGAGAACCACGGGGTTAAAAAACATTAGCGTGAACAATCAGGAAAGCCCAAGGAAGACGTCTCTGCGGGTGTGATTCGAAAGAGCCACAGCACAAAACCTGAGCAATTATATTAATGAATAAAATAAACTCATGGGTATTAATGGCACATGCGTGTCCAGGGCTAGAGAAGACAGAAGGCACAATTGGGGCAGGGGGAGGTACATGACTCAGAAATGAGAAACCAAGGGGAATAGACTACCTCTAATTCTGGCAGCACCTCCTCCTGGAGAGCAATGGCGCTCATCTTGGGCTGTTTCTCAGCCACAGACATCATTAACTAAGATGGAAATAACTAAGACAAAAAAGAGTTCACGGGTGTCAGACAAGAAGGGCTGGGGCAGTATGAAAATATCACTTTCAAGTATGACTTCCCCAAGAGAGGTCCACTGTGCACAGATTCATAAAATCGACACCTGGAATGGGAGTTAGCTCCACCCACTCCAATGCCATCATTCTACACATAACGCAGACAGGTGCATGCACTTGTCCAAGGTCACAGTTACCCAGAGGCAGAGCTGGGACACACACCTCCCAGGCCTGTGAGGGCTCAGACTCGGTGTCAACTGTCCTTAGTCACCCAGCACCCAGAGGTGGGCCTCCAGAATGCTGAGGACCAGTGACGAGTGTGCAAACTGAACCCGGATCTCCTGCATCATAGCCTAATTCTTGTTCTGCTGCGCCACTCTGCTTGTGGTGATTGATGAGGATTTTTAGAGTGTGGAAAGTCTGTTAATGAAATGCTAACTAAAACAGCATCCACTATATTGGAAAACATAAAATGTGAATCTACGGGTCTTAGAATAGAAAATGGTAAGGATACAGTTTAGAATAAGGTTAACATACTTTACTCAAGGGAGGAAGGAGGTGCCTTCCAGGGCACC
The DNA here is from genome assembly GCA_004026765.1 of Micronycteris hirsuta. Classification (NCBI taxonomy): domain Eukaryota; kingdom Metazoa; phylum Chordata; class Mammalia; order Chiroptera; family Phyllostomidae; genus Micronycteris; species Micronycteris hirsuta. The sequence continues at coordinate 5,179 of PVJI01034032.1, read as the reverse complement.
AGTGGCAGGGAATAGAGGCTGGAAGGGGCCAATCACCCAGCAGTCACTTCTCTAGCCAGCCACCAGACCAAGAGCCAGAACCCAGCCCATGTCAACTGTTCCCAGGAGAGGATGGAGCAGAGCCCTCAAGGAAGAAGAGAGAAGCTCCACCTGAGCCAACCTAGCCTATCCCATGTTCAAGGTCACCCTTAGGGCCGTCAGATTGAGACTGGAGAACCTCCCTGCTCCAGAAAATCTCCCTGCTTGCTGATGCTGGAGAGCACTCATCATGGACCACGACAGAAAGGCTTAAAATAAAACTGCTGGTTGAGGTAACACACTGGCTGAGCTCACATTCAACTCCAATCAGTTCATCGAACAGCAATAACTACATCAGGTCCTTCCCAGTTTTGGGAGCGGGGCCGAGGGGGAGTCGCTGAGGAATCTCCGGTGGCTGCTAAGGGGCCAGAGGAAGGGAAGCACAGAAAGAGCAGGCTGTGGGTTCAGATATATTTAGAGCCCTTGGTCATTTTGCTGAGCCAACACGGCTCCCTCTTCAACTGGACTGGGACAAATAACAGTGTCCTGAGGTGGTTTTGTCATGCTAATGTGCTCAGACAGCTCTGCTTCGCAAGATTTAGAGGAGGTTTTTGTGAGTTTGTTTGCACCAAGTTCAGCTTCCTTAGAAAGCTTTCATTAATCAGGATAGAACTGAACAGAAGGGGCACTCGTGGAGCCACCTGATCCAAGGCAGAGGCAAAGGTGCAGTCTGGGTGGAGTCCAAATGGGGAGCAAGGAGAGGCATCTTTCTGGTGCCAGCCGCTGTGCCAGCTTCCCCACAAAAGTGATTTCCTGCCCTTGTAGGAGCAAAGTATTATCTCTGCTATGCAGATGAGGCAGCCAATGTTTAGGGGCTTTGAGTAAAACTTGGCTGTGGTCATTGAATGAGTAAGTGGTGGATTCTCTGACACCAAAGTTTCTGCTCTTTCCACTTCACCACGCAGGAAAGCTGGGAAGAGAAGGACAGTCCATTGAAAACCTTTCCGGGGGTGGGTGAGTTATCGACGGAGCTCAGGGTTTAGCAGACCTCAGCAGACGGGAGCTCCTGCGTTCATTCTGTGACTATTTACTGAGCATCTGCCAAGAGCAGAGCATTGTTCTGGGCACTAACAAAGACAAGGGCTCTTAACAGAAGACACAGAAAAACAGTACCTCCTATGCATGAGCTTCCCATCTACCTGGGAGGAAACACAAACAGAGCAAAGAGTTAAGTAATGTAAGATAATGTGAGTTAGAGAACAAGAAAGGTGGGACTCAGGAGATGAGGAATAGCTAAGTGGAATAGTGCAATTAATGGAGGCCTTTATCAAAGAGAGGGACTGATGCTGATCTTTGCAGAAGGACTGGTATTTCAGGGGGCAGGGAAAGGGAGGAGAACATTTTGGAAGGAAAAACATGCTAGGAACCAAATCAAGACCCATGCACCTGTCCTGACAGAAGCTTAAGATCTTCAATCAAGGACACTTTGGATGCAGTGATTAGGACAGCCCTGCTGGATACTGGAGAAATAACCTGGATTCTTCGGGAAGTCCATTAGAAATAAGGGGGAAGTCCATTAGAAATAAGGAAGTCCATTAGAAATAAGGGGGAAACCTGGTGTTTTAAGATTTATCGCATAATTATTCTTTTAATCTTACAAGTAGAAGACCCAAAGCGGACAGGAATGCAGTGACTGTGTCTACAGAGAGCAGCAAGAAGGTATGACACAGCTGGGAAGATGCCCCTCCTCTTCCTGGTGTCCCTTCCGGGGGCCCCGCTGAGAAAATGCTCCCGACAGAGAGTAACAAACCCTCGGTTTGGGCCATCTAAATATCCCACGCACCTTCATGGCTGTGTTGGGGGGCTTTATGACTTTGGGAGAGTTTTCCATAGACAGCCGAGAGAGGTTTGCACTTGAAACAGAAAGAAGACGATATCCTTGAAAATACGCCAAATCTCACTAGCCACCAAACAAGCGAGAGCATTCCCCAAACACCACCATTTTGAGCTCAAAAGTCCCCTTCCACTTGGCCCCAGTTGAGAAGAATCTGGAGAAATAAACACATGTCCTCACAGCCACCTTCAAGCATGTGACTGAATGAATGAATGGACTCTGTCATCGTGGCGATGCGACCGGCAGCGGCGACTCATAAGAAACACGCATTTGGTCTCTGTCCCTGGTTCCTGACACAGAGCCCCTCAATGGTGAGGAGTCTCTTCCACACAGCTCCTGAATCCCTTGGAACGTCCTGGGTGCTGGATCATCTCATGCTCTAATGAGATGACTCTTGGTGGGCTCCCGTATGGGGACCGGACAGTAGGAAGACCAAGTCGTGATTAGATGCTTGGAACTTTCAGCCCTACCCACCATCCTCCAGGGAAGGGACAGGGTCTGGAGATTGAGTTGATAATCAATCACGCCTCAACGAGGAGGCCTCCATAAAGATCCCTAAGGTATGAGGCTGGCAGAGCTTCTGGGCCGGTGGACACACCCACGGGCCGAGAGAGTGGCCCACCACAACTCCAAGGGCACAGGGCTCCTGCACTTGGGGACCCTTCCATACCTCATTGTATGCACCTCTTCACCTGGATGTTCACCTGTTTCCTTTATTATACCCTTCGTAACAAACAGGTAAGTGTAAATAATTGTTGCCCTGAACGCTGTAAGCCATTACAGCAACTACTGAAAACCATGACCGGGTTGTGGTTAGAAGTACAGGTGACAACCGGGGACTTGCGACTGGCATCTGAAGAGGGGGAGGTCTTAAGGACGGAGCCCTTTCCCAGAGGGGTCTGCGCTCATTCCAGGCGGTCAGGACGCCCAGCTGATACCTAGCGAGTTGGAAAATCGGGCCGCGTGGGGTAAAAACCCACACGTTGGGTGTCAGAAGTACTGTGAGTCGCGTAAAAGCAACGGTGTTTCTCTTTTAGTGTCAGATGCACCGAAAAGTGTTTCTGAGCAGAATGAGCGTTATGCTGGCTGAAAACAGGTCTGTCAAGAACCCGCCATCACTGAGCAGACATTATAAGCCTCTCAACCACCTTTTCTTTTAGGAGAATGGTTCCTTCTAGTCCTGAGACACGTGAGTATTTTCTACCAAAGCATCCTCCTAATTTAGCGCCAGGCCTCCTGGTACAGGGTAGATACCCTGTAAGTGTCCGATGGATGGACAAGGTGAATGACAGCCTCTCCCAAGCACCGTTCCATGGGAAACAAGGCTAACCTCCTTCACCCAGAAAGGTCAGCTCACACAGAAAGCACATTCTGAGAAGAGCATGCCCCACGATTCTCCCATGTAAAGTGTGGATCCTTCATCCACATGTGGATTCACTGGGTGTCCGTGTGTCCATCGGCTATCTATAGGTCATAACCATTCTTTACTACCTATTCCTTGCCAGAGTTCTCTCATCTAAGCCAGGACTATTCCCCCACTGAACAGATAGTGCAACAGAGAAAGAGAGACATGGAGCCCTGGCTGGCATGGCTCAGTAGACTGAGCGCCGGCCTGCAAACCAAAGGGTCGCCGGTTTGATTCCCAGTCAGGGCACATGCCTGAGTTGCGGGCCGGGTCCCCAGTAGAAGGAAACCACACATTGATGTTTCTCTCCCTTTCCGCCTCCCTTCTCCTCTCTCTAAAAATAAATAAATAACATCTTAAAAAAAAAAGAGAGAGACACATGGCCCTATGTCCAGGTGCGTGCTAAGGTGAGAAGTACTATTAAATGTAAAAGGTCTAAGACTTCAAAGTACTCTGGCAAAGAGCATAGGCTTTGCGTTCAGGCAGATGGAGGGATGCATTTCGCTCCGTCGCTTTCTGACTGTGTATCTTGGGGAAACTACCCTTATGAAGCCTCAACCCCTTTTCCTTCACAGGATAGCTGTGCTGTGTGACATGATGGAGGGAGGGTCCTCAGCACAGGACCCTGCACAGGGAGTGTGGAGGCGGTGCGGAAGCCGCTCTCCGCTGGACCCCTGCTTCTACAGGTGACGAGCCTCCGCTAGGTTAGCACTGCCAGTCTCTGCCTTTGAACTCCTGGTGGGGTGAGGGAAATCCATCTGAATGATGAGCGTGGGAAAAGGCCCGGACCTTCTGGGCTCTGCTCCTTCCACTCCTTGCCCTGTGCTTTTGGCGTCCCCATCCCTGAGGGAAGTGGACCCGCTGCTCTGATCGCTGAACTCTGCAGGGCCCCGTGGGGTCAGATCTGCTTCCCAGGAAGCCTGATGGCTGGGAACGTAAGTTTAGTCACAGAGAACGTTAGGCAAGCCTTTCGGCCATATCTAAGCCATGTCTCCCAGCATGGTTTCATCAGTAACAAAGGTAATGTTTTCATCTCCAACTATCTCCTGTCTCTGCCTGTTGATTGCTTTTGAACTTGGGTGAGGAGGAGGGGTGACATTCACTGGGTCTACTCAACCCCAACAATGAGTATGTCACCTGTGGCAGCGGGGGGCTAAACCAAAGCCCAGCTGTGTGCTCCCCTGGCTCACGTGACTGAAGGAAGTCACCCAATAGGTTAGTTCATATTGCTGTCATTACAGAGCACGGGAACAGCGGCTTCCCCTGCCAAGTCAGTGCGAACGACTGAGCCAGTTTCCCAGACGGCCCTCCTGTGTCCAGGGGATGGCATTGGTGTCCACCATAAAACAATGCCACGGAGGACTGTCACACCACCATGCCATGACCCCTAGCTCTAGTGGTTATGTAGGCAGCTCCCTTGGCTCATGTGTATTCTGTAGTTACTGTTTCAGAGGCAATAAAACTAATTAATTACAAATAACCAGCAAATTTACAAATTCTCAGCAAGGTGGTCGGCATGTGGCTCAGTGGTCAAATTGATGTTATATTGATTTAAATCACACTTGTACTGCCACGGGTGACTACATGATTAGCCAACCCAGGAAATAAAATAAAAGAATAAAGAAAATTAATGAACAAATTACAGGCAATGCAGAACTAGAAGACTGAGTTCGCTCCCATTCATGTGCTTGACATTGAGAAATCAGACTCCTCCTCCCGCTATTCCAGAGCACCCAGGACTGGGTATTACTTTGGAACACCAGTTGATGTGGAATGATCTGGAAAGCCAAGCAGATATAAAATATAAAAATATAGAAGGAAGATACAGGAGACAGTTAGGTGACAACTACCAATCAAATATG
>PVJI01034031.1:0-10785 GCA_004026765.1 Micronycteris hirsuta | reverse complement strand
AAAAAAAAAAAACTAGGGTCTTCAGTCTTCATGAAGATTGAGTCCAACTACCACTGATTTCTGACTTACCGTGCATGGAGTTAGAATGATGACGAGGATGCAGTCATTAAGAGGAGATTATATGTGGCTTAACAACACAGAGATTGTTAACAAATGTCATTGAAGGAGTCACTGGGGAGAGTTAATAATTCTGTTTTTTCTTTCATATTTGGCCATCATTCTTATCCTACATACAGCCTGTCAGTGATTTGATTGTGTTGCCTATGTAACTTTATTCCCTGATTGCGTTATGGCTTTTCTGAAAAGGATGGAAGTGAAAGATGGCAGTGAAAATGACTTTCTTATTTCTTCAGCTTATCAGTTGATAGGATCCCCCTCGTAGTGAGTAGATTTAGCCAAGATTAAAAGAGATTTGGATTTCCCTTTTAGAACATATACCTATACGATTACTGCAGTTACGTTTACATCAGTGAAGACATCTCGATCTGCGTGCACCTGAGATGCTCCACGAAGATCAGAATTTCTGCTGGAGAACATAGAAACCCTCAAGTGACAAAATGATACTCCAAGGAAGAAACCATTCTACAAGACAGAACCTGAGGAATGAATGAGATAAACTATAGACAATTCCGTTTTCTAGCTTTCTGCTATTCCATCAAATTGACTATCATACTGTCACCTCAGTGAGCCATCTGTCTTTTTGGTTTTCCATTGTGGAATATAAGAGAGGTATGTGAATTGTGACAACAATATAAATTCAGTTTATCCCTTAATGAAATTCAGAATAATTAAAATGGAGTTGAGCCAGTAAAATATATTGTAATGAATATGGTTTGACGCCACATAGATCGTTATTTAAACTGCTGCTGCTTTGCCAAATTCTCATTAGGTTAATAAGGGACAAAATCAATGAATATTTCTAATTCCTATTGTTTCATCTCTAAAATAAAAATAATGGGTTTGTATCATCTATTTATTGGGAGAATTTAATGATATAAAACGTAAATATCCTAACACACAGCAGGCACCCAGTACATGATACGTACCGCAGTGACAGTAATAGCAGCATCCGCAGGCATGAAACAACACCAGGCGTGTGTCACGGAACTTAGGCACACATCAATTCCAGGTGAGTGCACATGAACACAGAAAACTACGGCTAGGATTGATGCTGAATTATGATTAAAGGTAAAGTTGTTAACTCATAGAAGTTGCTATGCCCATTATCTATACTGAAGTTCTAAAAACTTGAACTTGACCTAGGAACCTAATTGTACAGTCTGGGTCTAGAAACATTTTGTAGTGTGAAGTACATCTGGCCATCATCACATGACACACACATATTATGTATATATACATATATATACACAAATATATAATTCAGAAATATATAACAGATATATATGTATGTATATATAATTTTGGCCATGGATATAATTAAATATGCCATATTTTTTCCATGATCTCTAAGCATTCCTCTAATTATAAGTTGGTGCATTGTATATTTTGCTTAGCAAGACAGAATATACTTTTCAGCAAGATTACATCTGTCCCAGTCCTTAATTGTTATTAATTATTGAACTAGCTTGATTTATGAATCAACCACTATAAATGTAGTTAAATAATCCAGATTTCTTACATCTAATCATTCTGAATCACTGGAAGTCCAAGAATCGGGAGCCGCAAAGCCAGGTACCAGCTTTCTGTTGGACACATTGGAACAGGATTTCTTATGCTTATAAAGCACACTCATGTCTTACTAATATGTAGTCTTTCTGAAAAATGAAAGAATCACTTGAAGATTTTTATTTTGCAAATGCTCACATAATATAGTTATACACTTAGTTTCTATTGATTTAAACACAATAATGAAAAAGTAATTAAGAATTCAAATACAGTACTAAATAGTAACTGTGGTAATTAGGGCTATTAGGAAATATTTTCTCTTCCTTCTTCATGTCTGATAGGGCACTTCTTTACCCTTTTTGACAACATTAAGCCTGGCGATGTGACCCACCTTATCTAATAAAGCGTGACCCAAGCAATGTGTTCTACTTCTGAGCAGAAGCTTTAAGAACGTGTGTATGAATTGCTGCATTCCCTTTACCTGATTTGACGATATGAAAACTTTTGTTAAGACGGAGCTTCCATCACTGTGGGTTTCTGAATGATTACTGTGCATCTCTAGACTCTCCTCTCCCTGCTACTACTCATAGAATTAAACCACTAATACTTGGGGTTACTACTTTCTATAACATAACCCAGCCAATCCAAATGATGTGACAATTCACTGCACATTTTTGAGAAAAGGCATTTTATAAGTTAAGACATCATATTGTTCTAGAAATATTAAATGGTTTATCAGCATATCAATCTTTAGGTCCTTTGCTATTATTCTTCTGAAGTACTGAGAGTCCACAAATAATATGATAAAGTACTGCTTGTATCACTGAACACCCCAAAATATATATATTAATATTGTGAAATCTCAAATAATGCAAATATATATTTCTATACATAAAATTCAAATATTTTGTGGGATGTGTTGTTTCTGATATAGACAAAGATTAAATCTTACTTTTTAGATAGATTCTCAACAAATACAAATGCCTGGGCTTATCCCTAGTTATTGTACATCTAAGGGTAATGCAACTTACCCAGCTTAGTTTGTATCTATCAGCACATAATATTCTTTACATTACACTTCACTCTTTTATGCACTATTCTAGTTAATCATCACAAGTTATTGACATTGGTATAAGTTATTGATATTGTATCATACTGGGAAGAAATTGAGGCATATAAAGTTCAAAATGTGCCCTTCGGAATACAAATAAAAGATGATTCAGCAGGTGCCTCTTAGCAATTCTGTGTTCTTAAAAAACACTTGCTCAGTTTATTCTAATGGCTATCTCATGATAATCATAAACTGATCACTTATCTACTGTATTTTCATATGTGATTGGACTAAATGATATTGTATATCAGTGATGAAAAATATCACACATCTCAAAATGGTAAAATCTGTAATTTTTTTATTTTTAAATGTGACTAATTGTATTTAAATAAATACACTTAGTTAAAGAACACACACTTGCACCACAGGCATAAAAAATATAAATATATAGGAGAGCTAGATCAATGATCTTATTACTTCTGGGTGTGTATCTTAATAGGGTTTGAAACTGCGGTTGATAGCACGACCTAGTTAGTTAGCTTAGTAACTTGTAGGAGAGAAATATTAGCTATTGAGCTGTCCCCTAGTGTGGTACACAGCAGGGAAACTGCTGATATGATGATTTATTAAACAGCGTGTTGCCTTTCACTAAAGACAATACCTATAGATTCCAAGAGCGTGAGGGCCGTTATTCATTTTGGAGTCAGTATGCAGCGCCAAGCACACCTCTGTATTGGTGTGCTCCTTCATGCAGAGATAAATTTATCAAGAGTTGAAAACTCTAGCAGAAAACAAGTAGAACTGTTAACTATTTTCTTCATGAATGATATGCAAATGTATTAATACATCCATAAATAATAATCACTCAATGAAACTTTAATATTTACCAAAGAAAATAGCTGAGGAAAAGTTTTCATAGGCAGTAAAATATATACTTTTTGTTTTCCAGATAAATAAGAACACATGCTTTAATATAAAACTTGATTTTGTTAGCAATTTGAAACAAGCTGTAATGATTTTTTATTTAAAGCACATCATAATTTTTCTTTGTCTTTGTATTTTCATTAAAATATATTAAATAAACTATTAGCTAAATGTTGTGTAATAGATTGTTTAGTTTTTTATATAATAGGTACCTATACCAAAAATTGTCTATATACTTGTGCATTTAAATTAAAGCAATTTCGTTTTAGCTTCCTTAGACAAAGAGAGTGAGAATAAAATAAAAATAGAATCTTGTTAGGTTTGGTAGTTGTGAATGTAAGAAGGTTTAAATACATCAGATATATCCTTGTTAATCAAAGAAATATGTGAATGTATTAATGGAATATTTCTAACAATGAAGGCTTTTTTTAATCAATGAAAATGTAGCAGGCCATTGGAGCAATAATCATAAAGCCTCTTAATTTAAATGATTCAGGATATAAGGAGTAAATTCAGAGACCCACATGAGTGAAATACAAGACCTGAACTTCCTGAGTGATTCACTTAGGGCTATAACAGGCTATCAATAAAAAGCTATGAACTCTCTCAACCATATGTAAAAAATATATAAATAAAATGCTGCACACACAGCTAAATCTCATGTTGCAAATTCTTTTTATATCCATGTTTAAATTTTAAGTTCTAAAAAGAATACCCAAGAGAATTGTGGACAAGAGCTGGTGAACTAGGGACAGAGAAATGCATGGAATGCCTGCAAAAAGCTTATTTTATTAAGCTCTGAAATAACTAAAAATGGCAAGAGAACAGTTATAGTAGTCTAGTTTCTGGGTCCAAAGCCTGTTCTGCAGGAGCAATCTGTGTGCATTTGTTTATTCTAAGATGCTAAAATTCCTGACTCGAGCTTATACAATGAATCTACTCTGGAAAACGTTCAGGCAGATTCAGGAATCAAGTATTGCAAAAAGAAAACTAAGATGAATGAGAGGTCATGCGCAAAGCATCTGCTGTCAGTGTTGCTCTGATTCGTCATGAAGGCATGAGCAAGCCATGTAAGCACTCTTAATTCTAATGGAACATCATGCAAGTAGGGTGCATTTTGCCCCCCGCAAAATGTAGTAAATTTTTAAGTGGTAAATAAATTAAACAGAATTTTATTGATGGTATGATCCAAAGACCTCTGTTCACTCAGCGTTTTATATCTTGTGCACATTCCATTTTAAACAGTGTTATCATAGATGGTGTATCTGTTAGCTATTGTCACATGAGTGCTAAGTGATACCAACCACAAAAGCCTCAGAGATATACAAACATATATACAAATTTGGGAGGCAGCTATACGATGGTATTCTATGCTGGGCTAGGCAGGGCTTGGCTCTGTTCCAGGTGTTTCTCACTCTCCTCCTAGGGCCTCTGGACAAGCTAGCATTTATTCTTCTCACCTGCACAGCAGAGGTACAAAAGGGCAGGGCTAGTATTGCACATGCTTTTCAAGAAGGCATAATCTGTGCAATATTCCCTTAGTAATTTACATAGCAAAGTATACACCACTTGTAGAGGTGAGATGAGGAAAGGGAGTAAATATTTCTAATCTATAAGAGAAAATCTCTCTGTGAAATCTCACTTACACAAAGATCTGATGATGTTAAGGGAGCAAGCTATGCTTAAACTGAAGGTAGCAAATTTTCTGACAGTGGTTAACACTGAGGAGCAGCGGTAAAGAATTAGGACCATAACATCAAAGTAGCCAAGAACTGACAGAGAGTAAAGAAACAGATGGCAAAACAGAGTATAAAAGAAGAGGTTAGACAGGTAACAGGAGACTAGACTTGTACACACTTTGTTGGTTGTGTGGAGTTTGGTATTGCTGTGAGATGAGAAATTACTGGAAGCTTCTAGACAAAAGAATGACAGGAGCCAACCTCACTTCCAAAAGATCACTATGGCTACTGTTTTGAGAATAGAATTTAGAGGGAATATTCAGAAGCCATGAAACAAGGGAGGAGACCAGTGCAGGAAGCTGATGAAAAGGGAAATGGTGGAGGAGATGACCAGCGCTGGCCTGTCTACAAAGTCTGCAAATATTTACTGATCAGCTACTGTATGCCAGGCACTTTATGTAGCTTTATCTACTGGATGTATTTTGAAGACAAGGCCTGTAGAATTTGGTAATGAAGCTATAATAAAAGTCATTTTTTGTTAACACAAAATACAGAACCTCCAACACGTAAGAGAGGGAAAGAAACCTCCAGATTCAGTGAAACAACAGATCAAGCTGTCCGCATGTTGTGGGGGCCTGATCACCAAAGGGGGAGTTTCCTCTTTTAAAATTTTGAGGTTCTGTGTTTTAAGAGAGAAAGATTAAGAAGAAAAGACTTTCCCTAACAGGAAAAAAAAAATATATATATATATATACATATATGAATAGTAATAATTTAAGGAATATTGTGTTGAATCTGTAATTTTAAGCTAGTATTAAAATGTAAATATGAAGTAAAATCAGAAATATGAGGGATATAAAACTGCATTAACTATTCTATGCAGTTAATTCAAGTTTAAAGCTCCACTTGCTTCCTATCGCATATAAGCAGAAAAGGAGTGAAGTGCTGACAGCTAAAAAGAACACAGAGCATATTTCACAATAGAACACACTCCTACACGTGACCCATGAGAAACAGAAATGGACCATGTACTGAGTATGTTAAGGCAATAGACTCAGAGGAGGTTTAACGTAGGGATGTGGCAGGAAGAGTGAGTTGAAATTGAAACCAGCTCTTTGTGTTGGTAGCTTCTGAGCCGTTCCAATGCATTCCTCCCTTATGTTACATGGTATGCATGAGGAGGTCATTTCAAAAGGTTGACAAGTCTAGTGATAATAAGTGGAGATGAGCTGGAACTGAAATCTGTGACACTTCTTCCGGCATAGAGCGCCAACACGCACATGGAGAATGCAACCTGTGCAGCTGCAGAGAACAGATCGCGTGTACGGAATTATATTTCCTCCTCTCCACATCCTGTTAATAATTGTTGTCATGGAGGCTTATTCTATTTATTAAGAATAGCTCTGCCTTTATCTTTTAATTTCCACTGAATACATTGAAGATGCATGTATTAAAAACTTTTATTGTTGTCCAAAAGTATTAGCAGTATTGCTTTTGATGAAATTGCTCAAACTGAGTACCAGTGAGGCTATTTTCTTCTTATATACTATATTAGGCAATAATTCTATTCTTGGCTGATATCATCTAGGAACTCATGAAAATATACATAAATTTGTATTACGAAATTAAGTTAGGTTTTATGGAAACTTCTTTAAGACAGAGAAAAATTTAAAGAAGGCACATTTGAATATAGTTATTCTAAAATACAATGACTTTACGGTTCTCTTAAAAACTTTAAACTTGCCCTGGCTGGTGTAGCTCAGTGGATTGAGTGCAGGCTGGGAACCAAAGGGTCGTGGTTCGATTCCCAGTCAGGGCACATGCCTGGGTTGCAGGCCAGGTCCCCAGTGAGGGGCATGTGAGAGGCAACCACGCATTGATGTTTTTCTCCCTCTCTTTCTCCCTCTCTTCCCCTCTCTCTAAAAACAAATAAATAAAATCTTAAAAAAAAAAAAACCTTTAAACTCTACCTTAAACATAGATGATTCAAAAATGTATTTAATATTATTGACTATTCGAGTAACTATTTAAACTAAACAGCTCAGAAATGTGAAAGCTGCGTGTTACAGAGGATACTAGAAACTGCTTGTTTTCAGGAGTACAGTTTATGGCTGGTATATTTGAGCTAAAGTTTTCCATTTTTTCCAATTAGTGTCTTAAATTTATTTTCTCATTCCATTTTCACAGCAGATAGAGAGTTCATACTTTTTATTTAATATTCAAGAAAAAAAGTGAAAGTTTAAATAATTTGTCAAAATCACCCAGAATCATGGAAAGAATGTTTGCCATCTTTATGATGTCATACTGTGTGCAAAAATTAGGTCAGAGATTTAATTTTGCTTGGTATGACTGGAAACAACCTCAATTATCCTTTAAATATCTTTTGACTTTATAAATACCTGGAACTTCAGTTTTCGAACCTTGTCTGAGCCCTGGGGACCTCCACTGTGGCTATACAAATTAAGCTCAGAACCTAAGTGTGCGATATTTTAAAGCGTCATATAGTTTCTGTTTCCTGCAATATGAAGAATTACATGTTAAGTGAAATCAGTCCATGTACAGCGTACTTAACACACCAGATTTTTCTCAGTTTCTAAAACAAAAGTTGTCATCCATAAACAAAAGCATGTGATGTGTCCCCAAACAGTTCATTCAACGTCCTAATTACAATTCTACTCACTTAGCTTATATTCAGTTCAATAAACATTTGAGTGACTATTTTATGTCAGGCATCAGAAACACTTTCAGTGAACTTAGAGTCTAGTGAGGGAGACTGACAACAAAATAGAGAATTTCAATAATGAAAAGTGCTAAATTAGGGGTTTGCAGAGGGAGCTAGCTCTCGGGTGTATCTCAGAGCACGGGCAATTAGCCTCTGGTTTATTTGGAGGGTAAATGCCTTTCTAAATCAGCCAACTCTGAAATCTGGACTATCAGTGAGAAGAAAACTGAATTACTTTATTTTCAATTATCCATTTCCAGGATCAATAGACTGTCAAAAAATAGGAATTTTGTTCATATAAAGGTGACATTTAAAAAAATAAACTGAATTATCTGATTTTGTGACTTCATATTTTTATGGAGAAATACATGACCAATAAATAAATTTTATAATAATTCCTCACAAAAAGGTTGCTTTGAAAGTAAAGATAATTAATGTATATGTGTTATGTATATTATATAATATACATTATGTATTTATATATATGTATATATATATGTGTGTGTGTGTGTGTGTGTGTGTGTATATATATATATATATGATTGAAGACGAGATAGTCTAGAAATAAGAAACTTTTTTTACAGTTTTAACCAGTCATAGTTGTTTCAACCAGAAATTCCAATGGTCTTTTTAAGGGGTAAAAAAATACAAACTAATGTAAACACTTTATATCTTCATTGATGTCCAAGTTTGCACTATTTTTTTAATACATAAAGATGGCAGGTAAATGACATTGCTTACATTCTCAAGTATTTTTGCATAAAATAGAATAGATTTTCTTAAATACAATTCAAGACAAAAGTGTGTTTTATGAAAAACAGTGGAGAAATAAAGTCCTCTGCAATAATAAAAATAGAAAAAACAGTGTTTTTTTTTTTTGTTTATGTTTCATGAATGAAAACTTTGGAGTATTCCCTTACCAAATATGGTCTGTTATGTTTGAAATTAGAATAAACAAGTTTTTCAGGAAATGAGCTAGAATGGACTGCCTCTACTTCATTACATATATCCTTTTCCTCATCATAATAATTTGAGGAGTATTTAATGTCAACCTGAATTTCTACTCTCATATTTAGATTGTTTAAAATTATTTTTCATAAATGCTTAAATAATGGTGCACACAAAAACCATACTTCCAAAATGGACACATGGACAGAACCAAGGGGGAGGATGGAGGCACAGGAAGGAGGTGGGTTTGGAGGGGGTGGGGGGAGGGGAGGGGAGAGGATGCAGACAACTGTAATTGAACAACAATAAAGTAATATTAAAAATAAAAAGAATAAGGCTGTTATCTCCTATTATCGCTGAAACATATGATTAAAGCAGTCTTTTGAGAATAATGTGATTATGAGAGCCCAGAGAGGAGATAGCATGTGAACAATTCTGGGGAGGCAGACACTGTAGACTTCCTACTTTCTGTCGTACCTGTAGAGTGTTTGTTACGTCATGCCTCACATATGGGTGATCAATAAATGGTTGTTGAATGAATATATAAAAAGACAAAGGACCCCTAACAGAAAAATAAACTTTAAATCTGACTATTCAACCTTAAAAAAAAATGGGCTAAAGGCATTACTATTTTGGATGTGTTATGCTTGATTCCTCATTGTTTTGGCGTCTTCCAAATGGTGTACCTAATATGGTCAAATTTTAAGTTTCTCAGTAGGTAGGACTACATTTAATAACAAGACCACTTGTAAGATACATTACTTAACTATCCCACTCTCACTCATACTACATGTTTGATTTACATTAGGTGTTAAATTATTTTTTCAAGAAATGTAGATCAATCAAGTATACTTTCAGAGCATTGTGCTACATGAAATAAGCCAGGCAGTGAAAGACAAATACCATATGATCTCACCTACAAGTGGAACCTAATCAACAAAACAAGCAGGCAAAATAGTACCAGAGACATGGAAATAAAGAACAAACTGACAGTAACTAGAGGAGAGGTGGGAGGAGATAATGGGGGGAAAGGGGGGAGGAGTTTTCTGGAACATCTATAAAGGACACGAGGACAAAATCAAAGAGCGGGTAGGATCAAGGGTGGGAAGTGGGGACGGCTGGGGTGGGGGGAGTGGTAGGGGGAAAATGGACATCACTGTGCTTGAACAACAATTAAAAAAAAGAAACAAAAAAAGAATGAGAAAAAATAAAATTAAAAAATATATATTATACTAAAGGTTTCATAGTAGCACAGGTTTTATACTCTCCCATTTCTTATATGGGACAAAAATACCTTGTCTGCCCCCAAATAAAAGAGATGTAGGCATGTTCAATTTAAAAAAGTATAGCACTTTTATGGATATATATGATTATATTCTTCTTTAAAATTGCTCAGTATTTTATTTTTTATGATTCAACTCTTCCAGCAATGTATTAACAGCAATACATTTCTAACAGCAATGTATTAACTTGCTGTTACTTTAGCACTTGCTAAGGGTGACTTCCTCTGAGAAATAGTAGGGAAAGTATAAAAATCCCTATTGTATCACTTAGCAAGATTAGCATTTTAATTAATTAATTTTTAAATTCTTACTTAAAGATATGTTTACTGATTTTATAGAGAGAGGAAGGGAGAGAGAGAGAGATGTTGATCAGTGCCTTCCTGTATGTGCCCTGGCCAGGGAATAAACCTGAATCCTAGGTATGTGCCCTGACTGGGTATTGAACCCACAACCTTAACTCTAAGGACAATGCAGCAACCAACTGAGCAACCCAGCCAGGGAAAAATTAATATTTTTAAATTGTCAGATTTAATAGCACATTGGTACTTATCA
>PVJI01034030.1:0-10778 GCA_004026765.1 Micronycteris hirsuta | reverse complement strand
TTGGCTGTAGGTTTCTCATATATGGCCTTTATTATGTTGAGGAATGCTCCCTCTATTCCCACTTTGCTAAGTGTCTTTATCATAAATGGATGCTGTCCCTTATCGAATGCTTTTTCTGCATCTATTGATATGGTCATGACATTTTTGTCTTTGGTTTGGTTTATGTGATGTATTACATTTATTGTTTTGCAAATGTTGTACCATCCTTGCATCCCTGGGATGAAACCCACTTGGTCATGGTGTATGATCTTTTTGATGTATTGCTGGATATGGTTTGCTAATATTTTGTTGAGGAGTTTAGCGTCAATGTTCATCAGCGATATAGGCCTGAAGTTTTCTTTCTTTGTTGTGTCTTTTTCTGGTTTTTGGATTAGGATGATGCTGGCTTCATCAAAAGAGTTTGGGAGTCTTCCATCATTTTGGATTTTTTTGAATAGTCTGTGAAGGATAAGGGTTAGTTCTTTCTTAAATGCTTTGTAGAATTCTCTTGTGAAAACATCTGGTCCAGGGCTTTTGTGTGTTGGAAGTTTTTTGATTACTGCTTTAATTTCATCCACTATTATTGGTCGGTTCAGGCTTTCTGTTTCTTCCTTATTGAGTTTTGGAAGATTATATTTTTCTAATAATTTGTCCATTTCCCCTAGGTTTTCATATTTCTTGGCATACATTTCTTCAAAGTAGTGTCTTATAATCCTTTGTATTTCTGTGGCATCAGTTGTAATATCTCCTCTTTCATTTCTGATTGAGTTTATTTGGGTCCTCTCTCTTTTTTTCTTGATGAGCCTGCTTAAAGGCTTGCCAATTTTGTTTATCTTTTCAAAGAACCAGCTCCTGGATTTGTTGATCCTTAGAATTGTCCTTTTAGTCTCTATGTCATTTAATTGTGATCTAATCTTGGTTATTTCCTTCCTGCTACTTGCTCTGGGTTGTCTTTGCTGTTGTTCCTCGAGTTCTTGTAGGCGTAGGGTTAGGCTGTTTGTGTGAACTGTTTCTTTTTTTTTTTTTTAGGTAGTCCTGTATCACTATGAACTTCCCTCTCAGGACTGCCTTCGCTGTGTCCCATAAGTTTTGGGTTGTTGTAAGTTCATTTTCATTTGTTTCAAGGAACTTTCTGATTTCCTCCCTAATCTCATCCTTGACCCATTCATTGTTTAATAGCATGCTATTCGGTCTCCAATATTTTTAGTGTTTTGGGTTTTTTCCTTGGGGTCTAATTCCAGTCCCTTGTGGTCAGAGAAAATACTTGGTATGATTTCAATTTTCTTGACTTTGTTGAGGCTTGTTTTGTGTCCTATCATATGGTCTATTTTTGAAAATGTTCCATGTGCATTTGAAAAGAATGTGTATTTAGCTTCTTTGGGGTGAAAGGCCCTATATATATCAGTTAAGTCCATTTCTTCTAGGGCATTGTTCAGTGCCACAATGTCTTTGCTGATATTTTGTTTGGAAGATCTGTCCATTTTTGACAGTGGGGTGTTGAAGTCCCCTACTATAATTGTGTTGCTATCAATGTCTTTCTTGAAGTCCTCCAAGATTTTCTTTATGTATTTGGGTGCTCCTGTGTTGGGTGCGTATGTATTTATAATGTTTATGTCTTCTTGGTGGATTCTTCCCTTGAGTATTATAAAGTGTCTTTCTGGATCTCTCTTTATGGCCCTTTTTTTGAAGTCTATTTTGTCTGATATGAGTATTGCTACCCAAGCTCTTTTTTCTTGTCTGTTTGCTTGGAAAACTTGTTTCCAGCCCTTCACTTTCAGTCTGTGTAGGTCTTTTGTCCTGAGGTGGGTCTCTTGTAGGCAGCATATGTGTGGGTCATGCTCTTATCCTTCCAGCTCTTCTATGTCTTTTAATGGGAGCATTTAATCCATTTACGTTTAAGGTTATTAATGATAGGTACTTATTCATTGCCATTTCTTTGTACCTGTGTTCCTCTCTCTCTCTCTCTTTCCCTTCCTTTCCTTAAATCAGTCCCTTTAGCATCTTGCAGAGCTGGTTTGGTGGAGGTGTATTCTTTTAGTCTTCTTTTGTCTGGGAAGCTCCTTATTTGGTCATCTATCTTGATTGGAGTCTTTCTGGGTAGAGTAGTCTTGGTTGCAATCCTCTGGTTCTCATTACTTGGAATATTTCTTGCCATTCTCTTCTGGCTTGGAGTGTTTCCGTTGAGAAGTCAGCTGCTAACCTTATCAGGGTTCCCTTGTATGTTACTTCCTGTTTCTGCCTCGCTGCCTTTAGGATTCTGTCTTTGTCTTGGAATTTTGCCATTTTAATGATGATGTGTCTTGAAGTGGGCCTGTTTGGGTTCCTTTTGATTGGGACTTTCTGTATTTCCTGGATTTGTGTGGGTCTTTCTCTCATCAGATTAGGGAAGTTTTCCATCATTGCTTTTTCAAACAGGTTTTCTATTCCTTGCTCCTCTTCTTCTCCTTTTGGTATCCCTATTATATGAATATTATTATGTTTCATGCTGTCCTGCATTTCCCTTAATACCTCTTCATTCTTTCTGAGCCTCTTCATGCTCTTGCTCTTTTTGGGTGTTTCTTTCTACCTTGTCCTCCAGCTCACTGATCCTAGCCTCTGCCTCATCGAGCCTGCTTTTGATTCCTTCTATTGTGTTCTTCAGTTCAGGTATTGTATTCTTCATTTCCTCTTGGCCCTTGTGGATAGTTTCTATTTCCTTTTTCATGTTGACATAGTTTGCAGTGAGTTCATTATAGTTTCCCTGTAGTTTCTGGTAATTTTCTGTGAGCTCATCGAGCTTCTCAAGTTTCTTGAGCTTCCTGATAACATATGCTTTGAACTCAATATCTGATAGTTGGCTTGCCTCTGTTTCATTTATCATTATTTCTGGGGCTTCTTCCTTTCCTTTCATTGGGGGATTGTTTCTTTGTTCCCATTGTTTGTGGGATTCTTCTTGCTAGCCTCTGATTCTTAAATTGATCTGTCAAGTTCTCTGGAGCAGCAAAGTTAATTTTGTGTCACTGTCTCTTTTTTGAGGGGCTGACTCTTGTCTGAGTCCCACTCTATTCTCTTCACAATTCCAGGTTTTAATGTCTCACCTGTGGATAAAGAAGAGAGGGGAAGGGAGTTAAAGAAGAAAAAAAAAAGGAAAAATAAAAATAAAAAAAATAAAATAGAAAGTAATAAAAAATAAGAAATAAAAAAA
The DNA here is from genome assembly GCA_004026765.1 of Micronycteris hirsuta. Classification (NCBI taxonomy): domain Eukaryota; kingdom Metazoa; phylum Chordata; class Mammalia; order Chiroptera; family Phyllostomidae; genus Micronycteris; species Micronycteris hirsuta. The sequence goes on along the minus strand of PVJI01034030.1, from coordinate 7,615 downwards.
GGAGAAAACTAGGAATACTAAATGAAGGTAAGGTAGAAGGAATTAAAGAAATATAGAAGGACAGATAAGAAGAACGGTGGGGAAAAACAGATAAAGAAACAAACAGAAAATAAAAGAACAACAACAACAAAAAAAAACCACTTCTGTTGGCTGGCTTTAAAGTGTCCAGTCAGGCCTGCTCCTCTGGTCCTCCTGTCTGCGACAGGCTGGGAAGATATCAGGTTTCCTTTTCTTTCTTCCTGAGCTGTACTCTTAGCTGCCATCCTGCCTCCAGCCCAGTTGCTTGGAATTCGCAGTACCCCTTCTAGGCTGCCTGGCCTCCACACTGAGTCAAGAATTTGTGAAGTCTGTGGCTCCCCTCAATAGGGCTCGATGGAGCTCCTCTGTTTTTCTCCCACAGAGGCAGTCAGCCCTGTAGGGGTCCACTTGCAGGGACTGGGTTGTGTCCCGGGCCCTCCAGGCATGAGCTCTGCACCCCTGTATTCGTGGACCCCTTTTGTCTCTGGAGTTGGCACTTGCGAGTGGCCAGCTCGGGTGCCCTGTCGCGCACAGTCCCCAGCCGCCCCTGATTGGCTTTGCAGGGTGTGCCCGGTCCTGGAGCTCTGGGCCTCGGGTCTCCTGGTCAGTACAATCTCCAATTCCTCTTGCTGGGAGCGCCAGCCGCCAGTCCCCACATATGCACCAACCTCTGGACTGCTGGGGACAGAGCCTCTCCTAACAGACGCAGAGTGACTGTTTTGGCCACTCACACATCCCAATCCAGCTCCCTCCCAAGGATCCTGCAACAGACCTGGCTGCTGCTGAGACTGGATCCGCAGTCCTCCCAGCTCCCCGCTGGTCCCGAGGGACCCCTTTGCTCCTAAGCAGACTCCCTACTGTCCGATCTTTCAATTGTGTGTAATCTTGGTCGCCAATCTTCCTACATGCTGGAATACAGCTTGGTGATCGCTCTGCTCCTCAGAAAATTGGCCAGATGTCTCACCAGTGGGCAGGAGGAAGCGGACCCCACTCACTCCTATGCCGCCACCATTTTTCCCCTAACTTATAGTTTTAATTTGAACATTTCACCTATAATGTCACATGATGTGCTTGAGTGTGGTATTGTTATGCTACAGAATTACATGCTTGTGATTTTGTAATTAAAAAGGGGCATTATTTGTGCTGGACCCTGTATCTATAATAGACACTATAGAAGCATTATTGGAGGTGTTAGCAAAGAAGATGAACAAATCAAAATTGGAGCCTTGGCTGGTATGGCTCAGTAGACTGAGTGCCGGCCTGTGAACCAAAGGGTTGCTGGTTTGATTCCCAGTTAGGGCAAATGCCTGAGTTGCAGGCCAGGTCCCCAGTTCGGGGCATGTGAGGGGCAACCACACACTGATGTTTCCCTCTCTCCCTCCCTTCCCCTCTCTAAAAATAAATTTAAAAAATCTTTTTTAAAAATATGTGGAAAAGATTCAACCAAAGGCAATACCTGAAACTGCAGGTAAGGTAATATGTAGAGCTGCTACCACAAATATTTGGGGCACGCATTTGTCTCAGAACTTCTAGCAGCTAACATGAAAGGGAAAAATTTGTCAGCTCCATAATTTGCCTGGAACCTAACTGAGAAGAAGACTGCCAAAAGTGGGGATGGGGCAGGATGTGACTCGGAAAGGGCAGGTCCCCTCTAAACTACTGGGTGACTGAGATTTTAATGCTGATTCTTGGTTGAATATGGCTGGTTGGAAATGGGTATTAACTTTAGCTCCATCCTGAATTCCTGCTAGAATTGCAGTGAAAGAATTTTAAAGGATGATATTAGGGCATAAGTTCATAAGGACAGAGGTAATGGGAGAAAACAGCAACCAACGTTAGAAGAAGGAAAGGAGACTTGGCATGTGAAAATTTAATTAGCAGATGAAAGAATGCTGGCTCCTAAGCCTCCTGGTAGTGGAAAGTCTGATACACAACTTCTGAAAGTCTCAGGAGTTGAAAGCACTGAAGCAATAGAAAGAGAGGATTGTTTGAAAGCTTTTTCATAAGTAGTTAGATACCCAGGTCCCCTCCACAAGACTGTAATCTCATCCCAGAAGAAGGCTGAAGGTTACTTCTCTAAAAAATGTAATAGTGATCTCTAAACTGGGCAATAGCAGGCACAATTGGAATAGAGGAAATAAGTGAGCTTAATGCACTGAATGCCAGGACCATTAGCACTCTCCCCTGCCAATCCTCCAGACTGTGGTGCATGGCTACTCACACCAGGCAGAAACCTGAGATACTTTGTAGAATCTGACCAGATCAGGAAGAATGACTTTGAAATGTGTCCCAAGCAGATCATCCTACAATGAAGTCCACAGACAATAGCTATCTGTCCCCTGCCACACATGCACACACACGCACAATCACACAATCACACATGCACCTGTACATGTGTACACACACACAGAAATTCCCACTAATATTTTAGTGCCCTACTTTTAAAGGTAAACAAAATATCAAGGATCAGCAGACATCTGAAGAAATCTCTGATATGAGAGAAGAGGTCAGAACAAGCAAATAAATGAAAGAAACTTAAAGGAAACAAAGATCATGCAGGGAAAAAAATTTCAAAATAATAATCATTAAAATACTCAGAAGAATAAGAGATGATATTTTGACAAAAACAAAGCATTCTTAAACAAAAGGAACACAGGAAGAAAGAGATCTTGGAAATTAAAAATGTGATAGTAGAAATGAAACCCTTAAAAGAAGACTTTGGGGGATGGAGATACAGTTCAAGAAAGTCATAAAGTACAGGGTAAAAAAGAGAAAAAAGAATAAAAGGATCATATAGTTAGAGGACCAATTCAGGAAGCCAAGCATCTTATAACTGGAGTTCCAGAAGAGGAGAACAGAAAATGGAGGGGAAGGAATTGCTGCAGGGAAATAATCTACAGAAATGTTGCAGAGTGGAGAGTCTGGAGGTTCTAGGTCAGAAGGAACAGCAAACCGGAGGGATGTGGACTTTTATCAGACACGATGTGAAACTTCAGAGCCCTGAAAACAAAGAGAAGGCCCAAAATGCTTCCAGAAAGAATAAAGCAAAACAAAACAAATATGAAAATGATGCAAATTGCCAAGGGTCTCATTGGCATTGATTCACAAAGCAGCCCTGGGATTTGGAAGCCAAGGGAGCAATGTCTTCAACGTTCCTGAGGAACTAGTTTTCACTCTCAAATTCTATATCTGGCCAAGTAAGAGGGAGAAGAGAGTAAAAATACTCCAACATTCAATGCCTTGAAAACTGCGGAGTAAACAAAAGGTAAAGGAAGTGCTAACTGTGAGGAAAGGAGGAGAGGCCACAGTGTATACTCAGAGGTCTGGGAAAGTGTTTTAGAGATGCATGGTAGAATAGCTGATTGTTTGAAGATACAGACAGGAGATTGACTCAGCTGGAGACCATTTGAGTCTGAATCCAACACAAGTGACTAGAAAATTAATAGAATACATTATACAAAATTAAGCGAAGAAAATTATTTTTAAATTATGCCTCAATAAAGCTGGGGAGGAAAAAGCAAAGGCAGTTATTAATGCCAATGAACACAAATGTGCAGGAAAGGAAAATAACCATAGTTGTGGGTTAGCACCAAAACGCTGCATAGAGTGTAAATATGGATCTGACCCACATTGCAATGACAATGATAAATGTGCATGTCTGCAGGGGAGGGTGAGAGAGCCAGGTCTGCATACAAGATGCTGAAGCCTCATTTTGCACAGTGGAAGGTCAACACACATTGCCTAGAATGAAACATAAAATTAAAAATGACAGTATAAGCATGTTCTACAGAGATAAGGAGATAAATTCCAAAAGGATCAGTAAAAAGAATTGAAAGTGTTTTTCTCTGAAAAGTGGGAAATGAAGAGAGATGGTAAAGGACTGTTATTTTTCACAGCAAACCTTGTAAAAATGATCTCTGGCTCTTAAAATATGTATACTTATAACTTAGATTAAAACAACAAAAAGTAAACTTTTAAAAATAAGCCAATGTCCAGCCAAATCATTGTTCATATGTTCTCATGAAAATGAGAGAAAGATCACTGAAGACATGCATGAGTTTGTAAGTTACAATCTTCCTGAAAACTGAGTAGAATAAAATACTCTACATTGTGAAGATTCAGATATGGAAAAGTTAGGTTAGAAAAGAAAAGGATTCTAAGTAGGGATAATTATTCTTGAAAGAGAAGATGCATAATGATAAAATAAATGAATAAATTAAAAATGAAGATTTTAATCTAACATCCTAGGTTATACTTACAAAAACTGTGGAAAGGAATAGGCTAATTTTTTCCTGCACAGGGAAAATCAATAGTTATCAATTTATTCTTGATGTTCATTTTTACAAACATATTCATTTAAAAATAAAGGAAAAGCAGCACAATAAAACATAAGAAGTATACCTTCTCAGTCACACCAGGGAAAACTAAAGAAAGTGAAGTTAAAATGGCAAAAAGACAGAAAGAAAACAAACAAAGACAGAATGCATGAAACAACAGCAGAATTAAGACCAGGTAGTTGTGACTGTTTAACATAAATAGGTTAAACCCCTCACAGATAAGGGTTCAAAAATCCAAAAATAACGCTATTTTTAAGCCAAACATCTAAAATAAAATGACATGGAAAGTTTCAGTGTAAATGGATGATAGTGCAGTCTGGTTAGACCAAAGAGAGAGATCATGGAACAAAAAAATAGAGGTCAACTTATCAAAGGGGTTGGACAAGAGCGATGTTCTTCCAAAAGTCAGACTGCGTGCTCTGAGTTTATGTTATGCGCTGTGAGAGAAGGAGAACCCTGCAGTAGGCCACTATCTTCTCTATCTCGGAGCTGATAAAACCGAGGCCCAGACAGATGCTAAAGTTGGCACAACAAGTAAGGGGCAGGAATGGGAAAGAAACTTTGATCTGGCCAACCTCAGAGCTGTACTTTTTCCTTTCTCCTCACCATGAGAAAGCTCATGAAGGAAGGAAGTGCCCAACAAAAGCAACCTCATTTGTCAGGCACTGGCATCCCTGCTTCTCAGTCACACTGAAGTCCAGGGGGCTTCCAATGGTGGGGCAGGTATGGGGCAGGTAGAGCCCCTCTCCTGGGCAGGTAATCCTACAAAGACGGGGCCCCTAATAGTCCATCTGTAGAGTCCAAGTCTGTCCCACTCATCGCTGGGCACAGGCTGTAGCCTCCCTTCCCCAACAGAAGGTATCCATCTCTCTTCAGGTACTCTACTGGCCCTCTCTCACCCTCCTAGTGGTCTTCATGGGTGATGTCAGTTCTCTGGTGCTTGCTCAGCTCCCTGGCTGCAGGGGAAGTTAGGAGGGGTCTTTATGGGAAGCTGGCCCCAGTGGACCATCTAAGGGCAGAGAAGATATTGTCACAGTAAAGGCAAACCTGCTGCATGTGGCCTGTCCTCTACCAGGCGGAAGGGTGTATGGGGCCTTCTCATTCTCATCCACATGACCAAAAGGCCCTGGGTTGCTCTGGTCTAGGGAAGGCCATGGGGAACTTCATCTCACTTTTTGTGCTGACAGTCAGATTGGAGAAAGCAGTAAAGGAGGGAGCATAGCCAAGCCTGGGTGTAAAGGAAGACAGGCATCATCACCAGAAGTTCTGCAGGAAACACAAGCTGTCCTCACATGGCTTTCCTCATTATGCTAAGTGAAATAAGCCAGGCGGTGAAAGACAAATACCATATTATCTCACCTTTAAGTGGAACCTAATCAACAAAACAAACAAGCAAGCAAAATATAACCAGAGACATTGAAATTAAGAACAATCTGACAGTAACCAGATGGGAGCTGGGAGGGGATAATGGGGGGAAAGAAGGAAGGGTTTTCAGGAACAGCTATAAAGGACACATGGACAAAACCAAGGAGAGGTGGAAGCAGGAAAGGGAGGTGGGGGTGGCTGGGGGAAAAGTGGTGGTGGGGGAATTCAGACAACTGTACTTAACAACAATAAAATAATTTTTTTAAAGAAGTATGCTCTCCTTCTCTTTCTTTACTTTCCATCTGTGTATCTCTGTCTCTCTCTGTGTTTGTCTCACCCCCATGGTCTCCAGACAAGCACTAAGGGCTGTAGTTGTAGCACATTGGTCCAGATGTGATCAAAAAGGGCTGTAGTGTCTCAACACCTACTCTGTGTAAAGTCCTTCCTGTTAGGATTTCCATGACAATGCTAAGAGGGGGCTTTCTCTACCCAGCATCTTGGCAAAAAAGAGAGCTCATTTACCAGGTGATGGGTCATCAAGAAGAACAGATCAATTGAGACTGCAAACACAGACTCCCCAGAGCTCTCTCCAGTGAACACTGGAGGCCATATCAAAAGAAAAGGGAATGCAAGGACCACCAAAGTGGAATCTCCTGCCCCTTCATGCTGTTCTCCCACCCCACAATGGGAATGTAGAAATGTCTTACATCTTCTTGGTCCAGTGTAGGTGCCACAAACCACATGTGACTGTTGAGCCCAGGAAATGTGGTAGATGCAAATGAGGAACTGAATTTCAACTGTTATTTCACTGCAATTAACTTTAATTTAAGTTTAAATAGCCATGTGTGACTAATACCTACCAAATTAGATAGTGCAGATCCGGAACCAGGTAACTCAGGCAATAAAACAAAACCATGGCTAGGAGAGAGAAGAAAAGTGCAGAGAACAGATTTTCTGAAATCCATCTTCCGCACTGCTGAGAAAGCGCTCTGGCTTGGTTCCCTCCCACCCACCCCTCAGGAGGAAGGACAGGTCAGTATTAAGGGCTGGTTCAAGCTCACATTCTCTTAGAGCAAACAGTAACTAATTACCATTCTTCTGAGAAATTAGTGCAATTAAATAAGTAAACAAAATAAAGTGTATATAGATTGGAAAAAAATAGAAAATTTTATGATTGAAGGTGATAGTGTGGTACCATTGGCTGAAGATACAAAAATATTAGAAACAGTAAGTGCATTCACTAAGGTCAGTTATGAAATTAATACATTAAAATCAATACATTTTTAAATATAAAACATAATAGCAAAAGATATAATTAAGAAAACAGCTCTTTTGCAATAGCAACTGAAAAAATGAAATGCCTTAAAAACTAAGAAATGTGAAGGACATGAAGAAAACTATATAGAGCTCAACTAAAAGAAATTAAGATAATTGGATTGTCACACTTTTCAAAATTACTTCATTGTTATTCAATTACAGTTGTCTGCATTTTCTCCCCACCACTCCCATGCATCCCAGCCAAACACACCTCCCTCCCTTGCTTCCACTCTCCCCCTCGGTTTTATCCATGTGTCTTTTATAGCAGTTCCTGAAAACCCTTCTCACCACTGTCCCCTCCCGCCTCCCCTCTAGCTATTGTTAGATTGTTCTTAATTTCAATGTCTCTGGTTATATTTTGCATGCTTTTTTCTTTTGTTGATTATGTTCCAGTTAAAGGTGAGATCATAAGTTATTTGTCCCTCACCACCTGGCTTATTTCACTTAGCATAATGCTCTCCACTTCCATCCATGCTGTTGCAAAGGGTATGAACTCCTTCTTTCTCTCTGCTGCATAGAATTCCATTGTGTAAATGTACCATAGTTTCTTGATCCACTCATTTGTAGATGGGCACTTC
>PVJI01034029.1:0-10781 GCA_004026765.1 Micronycteris hirsuta | reverse complement strand
TCTTTCCAACAAATGGGTTGCACAGCTATTTTCACATGCACACAAGTGAAATGGGTCATTGTCTGACACTATATACAAAAACTCAGTCAAATAAATAAAATTCTAAAGGTTATACCCCAAACTATAAAATGCTTAGAAGAAGTATAAGGAGAAGAATTATGACATTTATTTGGCAATGATATTATGATATGATACTAAGAGCACAGGTCATAAATAGACAATGTGAATTTTGTGAAAATAAAAAAAAAACCCTTTTCTTCATCAAAAAAGAAAACAAGTTGAAAGGTGACCTATGAAATTGGTGAAAATATTTTGGAGATCATGTGGAAAATAAAAGGTTAATGTCTAGAATATACAAAAAGTCTTCTACAACTCAACAGCCACCACAAAAGCACATATAAACTGACTTAATAACGAACAGAAGACTTCAATAGACATTACTCCAGAGAATATATGTAACAGGCGAAAAGTCATAAAAAATGCTCGACACCACTATTATTTACAAAATTGAAGGTCAAACTTCTGCAGGTTGACTTAGTTGCTTGTGCTGTTGGGTGTGGTTACCTTTGCTCTGCAGGTAAAAGAATAAAAATTGCCCAGTGTAGTATCTTTCCTTTCTCCAAAAGCTTCTTTAACCAGACTTGGAACATCTCACATCTCAGTCAACTGAGTCTTTGAAAGAACCTAGAAGGTCTGTGCATCAGTAGAAAAGGCATGGGAATCTGGTGCTCAGAGAATGTTTCCTCCAGCTATATGTCTGGAGGAAAGTACAGGCTTTCTCAGGTGTCATTTAAGTATCAGTGTTCCGTTAAGGAAAGACATTAAGATTGGGAGTCAGATACACCCCTGTAATTCTGGTTCTTCACTGACCCCCTGACTGCCTGATTGACAAGAAGTGTTTCCTTCCAGCTGCACAGACTTCTATCGCCCAGCTGAAGTGTGTTTCTGTGAGGTATCATTTCCCAGGACATCCTAGAGACTGGGTTTGAGCAGAAACAAAACATATCAACCAGGGGCAAGCCAGTGGTACATTGACTACTCAGGCCTCTGGGCCAAGAAGTGGGTCAGGTCTTTCGAGTTGAGTGAGACCCAAATTAGTCACTGAATGAAATGGGTCAGTGAGCCAAGAAATGATAGAGCAAAATCCAAGCAGTGATTTAGGAAAGAGGAAAGAGGACAGGCAGAAGTTGATTAAGGCAGCAGAATCAAGTGCTCTACCCTTGACCATTAAAGTCATTCTCTCTCCCCTGAGGACAGATAAGGACTGGTGAAAATGCAAAACAAGTGTCATGGACTTGCTGAAATTCTGGCACTTGTGGGCAATATGTGTTAGGTGGCGATCAGATAGAAATTTGGAAAAAAACTTAAAGTTCTTCTGTATGTGAAAATTATTATTAACAGTCCTGGGCCTAAGAGCAATTTCAGAAAGACTATGTTATTAGAGAAAAGAAACAGATCTCAGATGATGGTCTTGACTCCTGGAGGCACAGATAGCCTGTCCCTTATGGCAAGAATTTAAAAGATTCTGAATCAAGTTCCAGGCTCAGAAGTGATTTTGGATCACTCATTCATTCATTCAATCACCGTTTATGTCTTCCTATTTCATCAAAAGCAACTGAATGTTTGTTGCATGGTCATCCCTGAGTTTGTTTCAGGCATAGAGTGGGGCATGAGAAGGCAATGTCCTTCTTTTATATCTGCTTGGGGTGACTATGACAAATATAGGAAGCAGATAAGTAAGTGATGTAAAGTCCAGTGCGGAAAGGTGTGTATGGGCCATGTGAGGGGTGTGTGTTTGGAGTGATTCTGATTGTTACTGCAGGTAATTTGTTCTAGAGTAAAAATACATTACTTCTCCTTTTTTCACTATGTAGGCCAAAAGGTATTCCTGTGAGATAAGCATGCCTAAGACAAAAGAATCTGCACCAATTCATTAGTTTAAAAATCCAAAGACACCTTCATATGGTCTCTAAGGTAGAGGAATTGAATCTAAGGCCACAGACAGACCTTGAGAGACTCTGACCAGGTGCTCATGGTCTGTTTGAATCTGCTTTAGTGGCTGTATCTCCAGGACTCTCAGTTTATTCTCAAGGAATATTTGGCTGCTAAGTTGTGAGTGTACAAACTATACAATATTTCCAGCATCTGACATTAACCAGGGAGAGAAAACTGTTCAAATAAGGGGCACCTCTTATTGATTGACTCCCAAAGAGAATTCCCTGGGCTGATCCCTGATGAATCAGAAGCTTCCAGGAGCATCTCTTTTTCTCAGTTTCTTTCTAGGGATGCTGAACTTCTGAACCTTTCTAAGATGCCCAGGACAGTAGGTTATACACAAAGACATTGTCTAACTGTACTCTCCCCATACAGACTCAGGTGATACCAAACTCCTTTTTTGCCAAGATGTGGCTCTTTGTCCTGAGCCCTGACTGGTGACCAACTCAGAATTTTTGTGTTTGGGCACCCATTGAACTGTTTCTCCCTCAGCTTTTCTCAGGAGCTGAAACAAAATTTGGCACAGGCCCACCACTGTCTCTGGCTTCAAGATCCCTGCGACATCGTTCTGGGGAAGAATTTCTGAGATGACCTCCATAAAAATTTCAGGGGGGCACCCCGACCATGCTTTGACCTAGTGCATCAAAGTCATTCTCAAGGTCTAGTTCACAGGCGGGTGTTCAGGAGACTGAACCAAGATGTAACTCCCTCTGTAGAGTAACTTCCACCACAACAATCCTTTTATCTGCAGTGACTCTCCACAGGGGTGCAATTTGGGAAGGGAATTGATACCTTAAGAAATTTGTCTACACAAAATCTAACCTGAAACCAAATGTGGAGAAGAATGGAAGCAGAATTCAGATATCTGTTGTGTGTGTGAAGTAGAATCCACCCCACCCAACATCCAGTGGTCAGAGAGCAATCACTCACAGTATATGATAAGCCACCCCATTCCAATTTCTTTTAGTACATCTGTAGCATAGACCACTATGGTGTACATTCCTGCATCATTCATGGTGACATTTTCTATCAGCAAGGATCCATCAGCATTTATTCTCTCTCGTCCGCTGTATGCAGGACCTATTAAATCATCTCTTAAATATGTTCTAAGAATTGCAATCATATTATTTCTGTCAGTTGTTTCCCCCCTGTACCATACAAAGGCTGTAACATTGGGAGGCTTATTGTGGAGAGATAGAAGCACAGCCTCCCCTTCAGCAATATGGGTCAACTCAATAGCCACTTGCTCTTTGGTGGGCTCGCACCAGAAGTTGAAGAGTGAGACTGGGAAAAAAGAAAAAAAAAAAGATCTATGTTTGCATGTATTCATTGTGATGGAGATGAGGCTCTGATTCCAGAGTAGGTCTCTTTATTTCTCAGCCCTCGTCTACAGGTGAGTGTGTGTCTGCCATGGTCAAGGTCCACATCATGGCCCCTGTTATTTCAGCACCTCTGCTCTGAAACTGTTACTTTTTCTGATTCAGACTGTCTTCTCTAGGTGTTCTCTTGCTCACCCCCTCATTATGCTCAGACTCCTTCTTACACTCAGGGGCATTTTTTGGAAGACACTTTGATGACCACCTTCTCTAAAGATTCTCTCTTCACTTCTTTTTTCCCATGGGTCTTGTGCATACCTCACATAACATCTAGATCTTTCCTTTTCCCTCTCTCCTCCTGAACATGGGCTCAAATAAAGCAGGCCTTGTAGGATCTTGTACCTCTAGGGATGTCAACAGGCTGTAAGTTCATGGGGTGGAATGAATGAACAATCCTAGAGTTGTACCATGTAGGGTAAATTTGAGCATTTGTCAGGTTGGTGGTAAAGACAATGCCTAGCACCCCTGGTTAAATTTTTATTTTTTCTAGTGATTCCTAACAAAAATCATTGTTATTATTATCAGTTTTATTATGTGATGCTCAATAATGAATAAGAGGAAATAAACAGCAATTGAGGTTTTCCTGTCTCTCACCACTTCCAGATTATGAGATTTTCCTCTTGCTGACCCGCTTCGCAATCCTACTCTGCTCCTTGTCCTTCACCCTCAGGTCCAAATAGAAGCCTTCCCTCTTTTCTCAGAGCACTGGTATCTTCAGCAGATCCCAGCCAGCCTCTGTGTCAGATCTTTAGTCTACCCCAAGCAATACTCTCCTACTTACCAGCCACCAGGAACACTTACCAGTGCATAAGTCCTCTGTGGGTAGAGATGGACAGGGATCCCATGGTGTATGTTGTCTACTCTGTGGCTGCCTCTTTGAGAAAAGCTGGAGGTTCTGTAAGGCTCACAGGTACCTCTGTCCAGAATGGTGCAATCTGCTCTGTGTCCTACCTGTGCGCTAAGCTTTATTCTGGGGCATGTTTACTATTCTTGTCATGTGGGCTGGGGGCTGGGTCTGTGCACAGGACCCTCCCACTCCATGCCCTCATTCTGCCACCCAAGTCCCTACTTACCAGTACTGCTCTGCTACATTTTGGTTCTCCGGGAACTCCTGAGGGTTCTTGACACCACACACATGCACATATGCTCAGAAACACACACAAAAGCACACTGATGCTGTGTTTGGAAAGCACTAGACAGGGTTGTCTGGATTTCAGACATTCCCAAGAACTTCCTGTTAGCAGCCATAGGCCTTCCCCACAGCCCTCTCTCTATCACATTTGACTTTTCCTTCAGAGCAGATATTCTGAAGCTAAGTCAGAAAAACCTGTCACAAGCATATCAACCTAGCTGTGCATCAGATCACCTGTGAAACTTAGGAAGCATCAGAATGCCCAGGTGACACCTTAAAAATGCAGCTTCAGCAGCAGTCAGCTAATGAGGTTGTCCATTCAATATAAGATGTCTTGATGTGAAGGTTGAACCACTTCTGCTCTCCTGTCCACAGGGAAAGGCTCCAGATTCTGTTAAATTACAAATTCTGAAGGGGAGGCAGTGGACCAGAAACTCTTCATCTGACAAGCTCTCAGGAGAAGTAGATTTTCCTGCCCTGTAGGGTACACTTGCAATAACAAGGTTAATGGGGGCACATTTACCCCTGAGAGGAGGAGCCACTCATGCCAGCATTGACCTGTGCTGTGTCTTGGTCTGTGGTCTGTCAGCAGAGCACAGGGGGTCCTGGCTGTCCTCAAAATATGGGGATCATTTCTGTTTGTGACACAGAAACTCAGGTGGGAATCTAGTCTTCTTCATGTTCTCAAATGCTCTGAGAAGGTTTTATTCCCTCCCAGCAAGAAGGTCACAGAGATGACATTGAGAGTGACAAGGGTCAAGCATGGCTATAATTGCATAGAGAACCCATCTTCTAAATCAGGTTGTCACCAAACTGGATTTTGCTTCCAGGGACAAAGATTCAAAGCGAGAAGTAACCTGGGGGAATTACTCCCCCTCTTCACCCAACAAGCTCCAGTGGCCTCTTTTGCAACAGGTAGGTCAAACCCAAACTCATATTATTCAGCTTCATTGTGAGCCTCCAAAGCAAACCCTGCTTCATGGCACCTTAAACATACAATTCCTAACTCCCTCTCACCTCCCAGACTTCACAGTTCCTCACCTGACTCTGAGCAGACCCCATTCCTCCATGACTTCACTTTGTGTTCACCTCTGCTTTTACCTCTGTACAGGTCCCCTATAATCTTAGTCTACCTAAGATTACCTCTGTACAGGTCCCCTATCTAACACACTGGAGCCACAGGGAGCAGAAAATTAATAGAGCCAGAGAAGAGATTTATTTCCCATTTCCTAATTCTGGATTCAGGCTCTTTAAGGACAGGCATGTGGAAATTGTAAAAAGAACAAAGAAAACGAAGAACGAGGACAGTGATGTCTGCCCTGAGCTGCACATCACAGAGGGCTTGAGAGAGGCTCATTCAGTACATGCCTGTGGGTGGCTGATGTAACAGAGACCTGCATGTTTACTAGAAGAGTTGAGTTTCATGATAGGATATCTTTTATAATTTCTGTGATCTTGTTTCTTGAAGGTGCAATGAAAAATATGTGAAATGAGTACAACATTGATGGTTAGGGCATTGAAATATGTCCTTTCATGCTGGCACAAACTCATGGATTCTCAGCCAAGCTAGTTTTGAGGCAACCTAGGGACCCAGGAGGATCTGGGAAGTCATATCATCTCTAGCTTAGAACATCCAGTCAGAAGAGAGGCAAGACAATTGCAAACATCTTTTAAATTAAGTAGGTAAGGAAACAATTGAAAGATTTAAACATATGTTAAGTATTGACACTATGAGTAAGATGACATGATTAGTTAGTTACAGGGAGGCTATGTTAAAGAAAAACATGCATCAAGCAAGTTTAGAAATAAAGTAAGACTTTATTAAAGTTCATGCAAAGGTCAGTGTCTTTTGGCCATTCAAGGCCTGACAGGTTTACAGTTTGGGGCAGGTAGAAGAATATTCATGGAGCTGTGGGCATGCTTGACATGCCTTTATTCCAGGATGGGCAATCCATGCATGCTACAGGCTCTGTGTCCCCCTATATGTCTCTGGGTGGCACATTGCATGTCACCTGTCCCCTTGTGTGGCAAATATCATGGCCCCCAGCAGGAGATTCCTACCTGCTTAAGTCCTGGAGGCAAACAAAGCCAGCTTCCAGCCAGAAAATTATATAACATGGCACAATTCTGTGAATGTGAGCCCACTTCCTGTTATGGGAACAGTTTATTGGACCCACTCTCAAAGCCATGAGAACGTTACTTATCAGGCCCATTCCAGGTTGTGGGAACACTGCTTCCCTTAGATACCCAGCCTCCTGGGTGAGGAAGCCAGACTGCCTCCAGTTACCCGACAGGCAGTGAGACAGAACTGAAAAACCCAAATTCAAATGCTGAGAGATTTTAGAACAGAAGGAACCATGGGGTCTCTCTTTCCTAATTGACTTTAGACAAACAATAGCAAACATTCATAAAACCTGAAGAGGGGGTCATTTTATGTTTTGGTTGTAAAATTACTCAAGTAAGGTAGGTTTCTACTGTTCCTCAGAGACTGGCACACCAGGAAGATTACAATTTCATGTAATGAGCCCAGTATTTGAGTAGATATTCTTTAGTTGTTAATACTGGCAAGAAACTTTCAAAACCATTTAGATATGTTTCAAAAGACTAGATAAAGAATCAGCCATTACCAAATTACAATTGTATTTTCAATAGAATGGTCTATAAAAGTAGATGTCAGAGGCCTGTAGTTAGGAAGAAATTGTCTAAAGTTTGCTGACTGTGAGGGAATATTAAGTCCTCTAGGTCATAACACAAATGCCTCCTTCTCAGTGGAGGGACTCACAACTAAATTTCTTTCAGCCAAGAGCCAGTTTGCATCTCCTTCAGTTCCTGATATTTATAATGAGGTGTCATTTCCTAGCAAAGGAGGTGCAGGAGCAAAATAGCTGAGAGTCCTTGAACAGAGCCAGGATTGCATCTCCCAGGATGCTGTACTTTTACCTACCTCTGCACTCACCTTTTTTTTTTTTTTTTTTTTTTGGCTCTACCATCATCTGAAATGATCAAGAATATTCTTGATCCTACAAGATGGCTGCTGGAGCTCACTTTGTCCTGACTAATTACTGAAGTGAAGAGAAACTGTCATTCACCACATAGTTTGCACTGATGCAGGTTTTTCTATAGAATATAAGAATAAAAATACATATTTTTAAAATTTTTTATGTAATATCGTTCAGTTATAGTTGTCCTGCCTTTTTGCCCATTGCTCACCCCTACCCTGTCTCCCCAGCTCCCAAAGTCAATCCCAACCATTGTCCATGCCCATGAGTCCTTTATTTGTGTTCCTTTTCTTGCCCCTTCCCTCCTTTCTCCAATTTCCCCCTGCCCCCTTCCCTCTGGTCACTCTCAGTTTCTTCCTCATTTATGAATCTCTGGTTCTATTTCACTGTTTGTTTTGTTGATTAGGTTCCACTTATAGGTGAGATCATATGGTATTTGTCTTTTACTGCCTGGCTTATCTCACTTAGCATCATGTTCTCCAGCTCCATCCATGCTGTCATGAATGGTGGGAGCTCCTTCTTTCTTTCTGCTGTGTAGTATTCCATCCTGTAAATGTACCACAGTTTTTTGATTGACTCATTTACTGATGGGCACTTAGGCTGTTTCCATAACTTGGCTCTTGTAAATAATACTGCCATGAGCATTGGGGTGCAGAGGGTCTTTTGATTTGGTATTTCGTGTTTATTAGGGTCTAGTCCCAGCAGTGGGATCCCTGGATCAAAAGGCAGTTCTATTTTTAGGTTTCTGAGGAAATTCCATACTGTTTTCTACAGTGGCTGCACTACTCTGCATTCCCACTAACAGTGTATCAGGGTACCCTTTTCTCCACAACCTTGCCAGCACTTTTTGTTTGTTTATTTATTAATGATGGGCATTCTGACAGGTGTGAAGTGGTATCTCATTGTGGGAGATACATCCCTATTTGTTCCCCATCTTAAGAACAACACTTGTATTTTTTGCCTGTTGAACAAGATGTTGGCAGTGCCGTTGTCATATGTGGCCTTTGTATGTTTAGTTATGTTCCCTCTGTTCTCACTTTGCTGAGGGTTTTGATCAGAAGTGCATGTTGGATTTTATCAAAAGATTTTCTGCATGTATTGATATGATCATATGATTTTGAACCTTCACTTTGTTTTTCTGAAGAATCACATTTATTTATTCGTGAATGTTGTACCAACCTTGCACTCCCGAAATCAATCCCACTTGAACATGATGTACAATCCCACTTGACCATTGCTATATTTAGTTTGCTAATATGTTGTTGAGGATTTAAGCATTGATATTCATCAGAGATATTGGCCTATAATTCTCTTTCCTTGTAGTGTCTTTATGTGTAGTGTCATTATCCCCATTAGGATAATGTTGGCTTCATAGAATGAGTTCAAGGACCTGCCCTCAATTTGAATTTTATGAAATCATTTGAGAAGGGGAGGCATTGATTTTTGTTATGTTTGGCAAAATTCACCTGTGAAGCTATCTGATCCAGAGCTTTTGTTTGCTGGGAGTTCATTTTATTACTGCTTCAATGTCGGTAGGTATAACCTGTCTACTCAGAATATCTGATTCTTCCTGACTTATTCTTGAAAGACTGTATGCTTCTAGGAATTTATTCATTTATCCAGGTTGTCGAATTTGTTGTCATATAAATGTTCATAATATTTTCTTACAATTTTTGCATTTGTTAGGTGTCTATTGTTATTTCTACAACTTCATCTCTGATTTTATTAATTTCTTTTTTTCTTTTTTAATTTTTATTATTTTATTATTTTTTATTATTATTTTTTGTTTAATTACAGTTATTTGCATCCTCTCCCCTCCCCTCCTCCCTTCCCCGCCCGTCCCACCTCCCCCCCCAGCCTCCCTACTCCCTCTTAGTTCTGTCCATGTGTCCAATACAGTAATTCCTGAAAACTCTTCTCCCCATTGTCCCCTCCCCCCTCTCCCCTGTCTATTGTTAGACTGTTCTTAATTTCAGTGTCTCTGGTTATGTTTTGCTTGCTTTCTGCTTTTGTTGCTTATGATCCGGTTAAAGGTGAGATCATATGGTATTTGTCCCTCACTGCCTGGCTTACTTCACTTAGCATAATGCTCTCCAGTTCCATTCATGCTATTGCAAAGGGTATAAGCTCCTTCTTCCTCTCTGCTGCATAGAATTCCATTGTGTAAATGTACCATAGTTTCTTGATCCATTCATTTGTAGATGGGCACCTAGGTTGTTTCCAGCACTTAGCTATTGTGAATTATGCTGCTATGAACATCGGAGTGCATAGGTTCTTTTGAATTGGTTTTTCAGGATTCTTAGGGTATAATCCCAGTAGTGGAATTGCTGGGTCGAAAGGCAGTTCCATTTTCATTTTTCCGAGGAAGTTCCATACTGTTTTCCACAATGGCTGTACCAGTCTGCATTCCCACCAACAGTGCAGTAGGGTTCCCTTTTCTCCACATCCCCTCCAACAGTTATCTGTTGCTTTGTTGATGAGGGCCATTCTGACTGGTGTGAGGTGGTATCTCATTGTGGTTTTAATTTGCATCTCTCTGATGGCTAATGATGTTGAGCATCTTTTCATATGACTCTGGGCCCTCTTTATGTCTTTTTTTGAGAAGTGTCTGTTCATGTCTATTGCCCATTTTTTAATTGTTTTTTTTGTCTTCCTGGAGTGGAGTCGTATGAGTTCTTTGTATATTTTGGAGATCAGACCCTTGTCTGAGGTATCGTTGGCAAATATGTTTTCCCATACGGTTGGAGGAAACAAAACTGTCGTTGTTTGCAGACGACATGATAGTATACTTAGAAAATCCTATAGACTCCGCCAAAAAACTACTCAATCTAATAATTGAATTTGGCAAGACAGCAGGATATAAAGTCAATATCCAGAAGTCAAAGGCATTCTTGTATGCCAACAGTGAAACAGCAGAAACAGAAATCAGGAAAAAAAATACCATTTGATATAGCAACAAAAAAAATAAAATACCTGGGAATAAAACTAATCAAGGAGGTAAAAGACCTGTACTCAGAAAACTACACAACACTGAAGAGAGAAATCATGGAAGACACAAACAAATGGAAACATATACCATACTCATGGATTGGAAGAATCAACATCATCAAAATGTCCATACTCCCCAAAGCAATATATAGATTCAATGCAATCCCTATCAAAGTTCCAATGACATATTTCATGGATATAGAACAAACACTTCAAAAATTTGTATGGAACCATAAACGTCCCCGAATATCAGCTGCAATTTTGAGAAAGAAGAGCAAAGCAGGAGGGATC
>PVJI01034028.1:0-10788 GCA_004026765.1 Micronycteris hirsuta | reverse complement strand
AGCCCTGGATGGAGTCATACCCTCCATGCCTTGGCACGTGCTGTCCCCTCAGCCAGGACCACCCACACCTCCTCAGGCAGCCTCCACCCCACTTTCAGCACCCCCTCCTGGGGGCCCTCCCAACTTCAGGGCAGCACCTGGGGCCTGAGCCTGGGTCAAGTCCTGGCTGCGTCCCTGGAGCGAGCTTGAACTCCAGATGTGTCCCCCTCCTCACCTGTAAAGTGGGGACGATGACAGACCTACATCATAGGGGTTTGGGAGGATGAAATGAGTTAAGTCACTGAAAGGTCCTGGGTGGTGCCTGACCCGTGGCAAGAACCAGAGTCGGCTCTTCAGACTCCGCAGTCTCCGAGCCTCGAGCCTCGCTGCCCTGCTCAACCCCACTTCTTCCCGCAGGCAAGTTCTCTGAGGACAAACACAGCCTGGGGCTGCCTCTGTTTACAACCTCCGCCCCAGCACAGTTCGGCACTCTCCATGAAGGAGTGAGCGGAGGGCGAGGGAACAGCCTGGGACGCAGCATCAGAGGGACTGGGCTTCAAGTCCCTTCCTGCCACTCACTGGATGTGGGACCTTTGAGAGACCACTTTCCTGGGGTCCTTGGGCTTCATCGCCTGTCAAATGCGAGAAGCAACATCCCACTCAGGATGCGAAGTGGGGACCATGTGCAACAAATGCCACCGGTGTACAGGGTGTGCACGTGAGAGGACCAGCAGGCCGCCCAGGTGCACGGAGCCAGGCCGCACTGTGACCAGGAGGAGCGCAGTGGGGCTGCCGGCAAACGAAGTCCTGAGACTCGGTTTGCGGGTCCCTCTTCTCTGGCAGCTCTCTGGCCCCGCCTCTGCCAGCGAGTAGTGTGGGCGGGGCCGGGGGAGGACAGCAGGCCTGCTCTTTAATCACGGAATGTCCCAGAGAGGAAAGCAGGTCAGCTGCCCAGAGGGCTGGCAGCCTGGGAGGGCCCACCGGCGGCTGCAGGAATGCTCTGAGCTGGAGAGGGGAGGGGCCGGGAGTGGCAGGCCCAGATGCAACCCTCTCCTGCGGCCCCGCTGCTGGGCTCCACGTGAGCATCTCCGTGGGCCACGCTGTGCTGTGACGCCACAGACACAGAGACAGAGACGGGAGGGTGAGGTGAATCCATCTTTGGGACTGAGCAGCTAAAGCTAAGCTGAGCTGAGCCGTTGATTCCTCTAAGTAGCTCAAAAGGGGGGTGAGGGGCACAGTAGGGGGAAGGAGCGTTTGCGCAGGAGGAGGGAGTGCTGCAGGGCACTCCGGCCCCTCCCGGGCAATGCCAGCCGGAGCTGAAATAGGAGGGAACGGGCTTACCCTTAGCCTTGCTGGGGATCAGGTTCCTAGCTGGACCCCCTAGTGGCCCATAGGCTGCCACCAAAAACAACAAGGACGACAACAGAAGTGGCAAGAAAGCTCTGTCCCGTCCCTTGAAAGTATTGGGTATTCGAGGCTCCGCCTCCCTCCCCTTCCGCAGGAGCCAGACCCTGCTCTGCGTTCAATGCCGGGCCTTCCACCTGCCACCAGGCCTGCAGGGTCCGCCTACAAGGATGTGATGCGGTGCAAAGGGCACCAGGTCAGGGCCAGGAGGTCTCGTGGGCCTGCCTTCTGGGTGACGGGCCTCATCTGCCACCCGGTTTACAAAGACACATCCCTGGGTTTATCCGTGGGACCGGTGAGGAGAGTGAGTACCCCACTGAGACTGGGGCGGAGCCCGGCTTCCTCAGAGGCAAGGCTGGAGGGCGTGGAGGGGCAGGCTCAGACCCAATCTACAGAAGGGTAAAATTCCAGCCTCTCCCTCAGTTCCGAGGGTGTCCCCAGCTCCAGGCCCACTTTAGAACACAGACCTCCAGACCAAGCAGGGTCCTTCTGAGTGTGCCCGGGGCAGGGCAGCCTGGGCCCCAATGGTCTCCCAAACTGAACAGGAGGTATGCTGAGTATTTGGGGCTCTCAGGCCTGCACAGACTCGAAGTCCCAAAGCCCCAGAGACTGACTTTTCTAGCTCGCAGATAGTTGAGTAATTTTCCAGAAACAGGACTTGGCCAGTTTCCTCATGTAAGGTACCAACCCATCCCTCTTACATAAGAACGTATTGTTCGTTCTCCCTGAGGATTCAGGAGGCCAGCTCCTCAGCAGGGACACAGAGCTGGCGGTCAGGGGACAGGGCTGGGCCCAAAGCCTCAGACAAGCCGGTAGGGGTCTTTGACCCAGTCCAGTGGGAATTACGACTCAGCCACTGAAGGCTCCGCCCCACCCAGGCAAAGGTGGGGGTGGGGGGTGAGGACTGTTGCATCTGTGGGGTCCTGGGGACAAGCTCTTAAACCTAAATACTTTTTTTTAAAGATTATTTATTTATTTAGTTTTAGATAGAAGGGAAAGAGGGAGAGATGGAGAGAAACATCGATTGGTTGCCTCTCACACACCCCCAACTGGGGACCCAGCCCACAACCCAGGCAGGTGCCCTGACTGGGGATCGAACCAGCAACCTTCTGGTTTTGCAGGCCAGCACTCAATCCACTGAGCCACACCAGCCAGGGCTAAATACTTTTTAAAATTATAGTTCACATACAATATTACAGGAGTTTCAAGTGTACAGCATAAGTATTCATCAGTCTAAGTACTTTTAAATCAATTTACATACATCTGAGGGGAGGGGGGCTGGGCGGGCACAGAGAGAGGTGGTCCTCAACCAGAACTGTCCGCACTAGGTGTTTCGGGGGGTGTGTGTGTGTGTGTGTGGTGCTAAGACCAACATAAGGATTTTTACACAATCAAAGTGAAAGCCCTCCTCTTATCCCTCCGCATTCCTCACCTCAGGGCTAATCACTACTAGCAGTTGGCACACATCCTTTCCGATATTTTGTACAAAGAAAGGCAGGGCCATACAGTGCACACTATTCTGCAAGCTGCGTCTCCGCTTCCTGGATGGCGGGCATCTCTTCGCATCAGCCCGGAAGCTCCGACTGCTCTTTGGACAGCAGCGCGGGTTCCCAGCTCGCCCACCCAGGCCCCCGTGCTGGCCTCGTAGGTCGCTTCCACTTGCCGGCTACTGTAACGTCAGCCTGCAAACAAGCTGGGTGTCCTTGTCCAGTTCTTTCCTGAGGGCAAGTTCTGAGAGGGGCAACCTCTGCGTCAAAGGCCTGCCGGGTTACGGATGGCCACTCAGGTCGGCCCGGGAGGGCCCACGTGTACCGGGCCCTGTGCTTCTGTCCATGCCACTGCGGGCCACTGCATCCCTCCCTCTGGAAGCAGGACATCACCGTGGGCAGCCTGAGGCCACACCCCACCAACCCCTGCCTCTCCTGGTCCTTCTCCCTCACCCCCTTGTCCTGCGTGACAAGAAAACATGTCAAACCTCTGTGTCCCTGAAGTGAACTGGAGGCCAGAGCCACAATCCTACTGACAGTGGGGGTCAGAGGTTCCTGAGACCCAGGCTGTTGGTCCCTGCCGCCGCGAGGGCAGAGTCTCGCTTACCTGAAACACGTCTCCGTTGATCGCAGTCCCCATGTCCTCAGAACCAGCTAGAGAGAGAACAAGGAGACAGCGTCACTCGCTGCTCAGCCTACAGCAGGCACAGAGTGGCCCTCCACCGGCGCCTGAGCCAACCCCTGTACACGGGCCGTGTGTTGGCTGCCCCCCGCCCAGACGTGAGTTACTCGGGCTCAATCCTTTGTTCACCTCACCTGCTCCCAGCCTTTAACACATGTGATTTTCAACACGGCCGGGTGACGGTGATGAAGTTGTTAGCAACCCATTGTACAGATAGATTCCCAAACTACTGAGGCCCCGGGAGGCGATGTGGTTGCCCAAGGTCATCCAGTCAGTGAGAGCTCTTCTCCTCCCTGAAGTTGATCTATCCTGAGCCGGGAATGGCCCAACTGTCGCTGAGCCTGCGCCCCCTGGGAGCGAGCAGGGAGCAAGCAGAGGTGCTGCAGGCTCAGGGCGGGGTCTGCACGGGCTGAGGAAGAGGGCCCTGCGAGTCCCCGCCTGTCCCTGCTGAGCCTGGGAGAGCAGTGACTGCAGCCCCACCAGGAAGCACCTGCCCTATTTTTCCTCCTCCTGCCTCTCTCAGGACTTCATTTCGCCCTGACTGTGACTCCTCCTGGTCCCTTTCCCTGATTAGTCATAAATTCCTGTGGCTTCTGCGGCAACAGTGACCCTCAAAGTTGTCCTCCACTCTTTGCTGCCTGCCTGGCCCTAGCCTGGCTCTCACCCTGCGGGTGGCGAACACCTGGAGGGCCACCTGCAGCCTTTCTCCTCACAGCCTTCTTTCCCAGAGCCCCGCAGGGTGCCTGCGCCGCAGTGAGAGTCAGAAACCATGTGCTAAACAAACAAATGAATAAATGCACTGAAGAAAGAAAGAGTGAGTGACTGACTCCCAGGCCTCCCTGACTCCAGCTTCACCCTGTGCCAACCCGCTTTCAGACCAGCGCCAGGGCTCACACCTGCCCCTGCGCTGCTCCAGCCCTGGCTCTCGCCCATGAAGTGTGCCCGTAAAGCATACGCTTGCCAATGTCACTCCTCTGGGGTAAAATATAATAAAAACAAACCCAAAGGAAATCCACTTCTCATGGACTGCAGTGGTCTGCGGCCGCCCTGCCTCTGGGACACGGCAGGCGCTGCTCCCTCTGCCGCTCCGTACCCATCTCCTGCAGCCGCTCCCTGGCTCCCTTCAGCCTTGGTTGCCTTGTCATTGGCCATACCCGCCGCCGCCCCCCCCACACGTTCGTCCCTCAGGCACCCCACTGCCCTGGTAGTGTTTGCTCTATAGCACTTACCACAGCTTGATGTGTGTGTGTGTGTGTGTGTGTGTGCTTACTGTCTGTCTTCCCCACTTGAATGGACCCTCCATGAGGGCAGGGACTTTGTTTTCATCCACTGCTGGGGCTCAGCACCTAGTGCCTGGCACATAACAGGGACTCAGTAAATATCTGTCGAATGAGTAGCTCAACCCTCAGACCATAGCACCTGAGGCCCTTTGCCGTCAGGCCCTATCCATTTCCCCTGCTTCGCTGCCCACCATTCCCTCCCGCAAACCCCATACTGGTTTCCTCCTTCCCCAAACACACCATCCTGTACCCCATGCCTTTCTTCCCGCTTCCCTCTCTAAAGAACACTCTTAGAACCCGTTACTCTCCAAGACCCAGCTGACGAGTCACCTCCTCTGAGAAGCCCTCCACTCCTGTTCCTGCTTCCCTTGGCTCTGATAGAAGGTCTCACCTCTGGGATTTCCCGGAATGCTTTACAGCACCCCCTCTTGGTGATTGCTTATGGCCTCCCAGGGGTCGTGCACTCCTGTATCAGGCTCGGTATCCCACTTGGTTCCCAAAGGCTCCCACACAGAATGGTTGAAGAGTAAGTGCTGGCTAACTGGAAATGGAGAGTTGCTCTTTAGGGGCCCACTGTTATCTGCAAGGCTGTCTGGGGCCTCTCAGAACCTGCAGGGCCACCTAGCAAAAAGCCACAGGAGGCCACACGAGATGACCACAGGTGGACACATATCCCTTTACCAGCCAGACAGAGCGGCGGGCAGCAGCAACTGCAGCGTTCAGCCTGGGGACTGCAGGGAGGGGTACTCGGTCCTTGGAATAATCCCCGGTTGATGTAAATGATAATCAACTCTGTTTTCAGAGTCCAACAGTGACTGAGTCTGACCAGCCATGTCAGCCATTGCCCCTACATGTTCGGATAGGGCTCCTCCTGCCCCAGCAGCAGCATCTTTCCCCAGGTCCCCTCCTCCACCAGGGCCTTACATTACCAGGGTTCATTCAGGACGATGGCCGTCTGTGCACTTGGCCTCTCTGGAGCGGAAGTTCACCACCCTCCTCCACTCTGACCAGTCCCAGGCTCAGGCCCCTGGTCCACAGGCCTGAGGCCCACGCTGGCCTTCAGAGAGGCCTCAGCGCCGGCCTCCCAATCCCATGACCGCTCCTCCAGAGATGGAGTTTCAGCCTCCTGGGGAACCCCCACACACACCCACACGCAGAAGTACGAGTATCTCTTCCCACGGTGCTTTCTGATTTGTCTGTTGCACATTTATAATCACATGCCCTAGTCAGAGGCCGGCAGAACAGGAGCACAGCAGACGTGGGTCCCTGTGGGTGCTGTTCCACTCAGATCCCTGACCCCCTTTGGGACGAGGGCAAGCAGGGTCCAGAACATTCCTGGGAGCTTACTAGGCCCACTAGGGGAAACAGGCTTGCCAGGAACTGACTAGGCAAGTCAGGGGCAGAGCTGGGCGTGGTCATGCTTGGCAATCTGGGTGTGAAAAAGTAAACCTTCTGGGCCCCACCCAGCATGATGAGTGGAAACGAAGTGTCCATTGCTCAGGCTGGCCCCAGCCCCCGCCCGGAGGAGACACAGTGTGGCTTGGGCGCAGGCCTGCACCTGACACCTCTCCCTCCGGGGCCCTGGGGACCCGACGCCAGGGCACTCAGCACAGGGGCGTCCTCTCAGAGGGGACACTCAGAGGTGCTCGCTGGCAATGGTGGCAGGAGCCAGCGTCCGCACAGCTTCCGGCAGGCCAAAGCATAGTTCCCCATCCATCTTGGCTCCTGGCACTCAGCGCTCATTAGGAGACATTACTTGCTCAGCACCATCTAGGCTAAGGAGGGCAGATGAAGTCCATCCTGCCTGGCCACCCACTGAGCCACCAACCCACAATACCTCCCGGATCCCCATGCCTGACTCAGGAAGGCAGTTGAGCATTTACCACTTCGGTGGGCTTGAGTCCTGGAGACCCTCAGAGGGCCTTGTCCCTGCTTCTCTCCCTGCAACCTCAGGCATGCGGCCAATCTGTGCCCCACCCCTGCCAGAGAGGGTGCTGCCTATCCAGGCGGTCCTGGAAGAGGCCGGGACCTGCTCAGCTCCCAGGGGCCTCTGGCTGCCCTGCACCTGATTCTACTCCCCCAGAGCGTTCTGACTTGGGCTCTTTTCAGCAGGGAATCCCTGAGGCCAAGCCAGACTGGGTTGGCTGATGGTCTCAAGGAGGAGGTGTGGACAAATGAATACTGGTGCGTGAATGTGGACAGGCATTTCCTGGGAATTCCTGAGAGGTGTGAGGGTCCAGGTTGAGCTGCTGCTTCGGAAGACTTCCATGGCTGGTGGATAACAGAAGCCTCGCTTCCCTCCTCACATTGACAGCCCATCACCACCCAGGGTGACTGCCGAGGCCTGGGGCTGGATCAAGTCCCAGATCTGTCGCTCACAGCTGTGTGACTTTGGGCAAGATAGGCAAGCCCTCTGGGCCTCTAGTTTCTTACATGTTACAAAAGACCTGTTTCATTTCTCACAGCAAGGGGCTACGGAGAAGCTGCAAGCTCCTCAAGCCACAGGAACTGTCTTAGTCACGTCTGTGTCCCCAGTGGGTCTGGCACCCAGCAGGCGCTCAGAAAATGTTGAACGAATACAAACATGACTATAAGGAGCCTTACTTGAAAACTAAAAAGAAAAAGAAGAAGCAGCAGCAGCTACCACTTACTCCAACAGGCCCATAACCCCCACCAAAACGACAACATGAATAGGAAGCAACGGCTGTTTTGGATTGCACCCATGAAAGTGACACCTACTTTTTGACTAAACATTTTAAGAAATTGTTCTTTTGTTCCTTTCAAGCCAGAACCACAGCAGGAACATTGTCACAAGGCCCAGGCCCCTGAGCCCCGGGTCCCAAGCTCACCACAGCAGCCCTGGACCACCTCTAGGAGACATCAGGGGGCCGGACCCCGCAGGACCTGAAGACCCGAAGCCCTCGGTGCCCTGGTGCGCCTGGGTCAGAGTGGGGCATGTGGGAGACGGCGTGGCCAGCTGGAGAGGCCTTAGAGTCTGACGGAAACAGGTTTAGAGTGTTGCTCTGCCACTTGCTAGTTGTTCAAGTACTGTACTTTTTGAGCCTCGATTTTGCCATCTCCGAAATGGGTTTAACACTGTGTATAAAATGATTAAATGTAAGTAAAGTGCCTACTCTTGTGACTGCAGGATGGCAGGTGGTCCCAAAGGAAAGTTTGCGAGTTCTCGGGGCACCCCCTTGCTTTCCGCACTGTCGGAGAAGGCTAAGTCCGAGGGGCAGAGCGTTCTGCTGTAGCGCCCACACCTTTCCAGCTGGGCTGGGAGCCCGAGACAGCCAGGCTGTGGGGAGGCCCAGGCGACCCTGTCAGGGCTGGGCTGCGCAGGATTCCAGAGCCAGGCAGTGGTGGAGCTGGCCTGGGGATGAGAGGTCACCGTGTGAATTCTTGTCCCTGGAGTACCAGATCCATAGGCTCAGGTGGTGACTGGGGGGGGACTCCAAGGTCCCTCCCCATTGCCCCGTCCTCCTCACATAGGTACACACACACACACACACACACACACACACACACACACACACACACACAAGCCCGAGGCCTGCTCCTGCCTGATAGAGAGCAGGGCCTTTACACTCTGCGGCAGGCTTGGAGGCCCAGTCTGCGCCGGCCCTGTACTCCGCGCGAGCCCCGGGCCCCCCAGTGCCCGGGCCACCGTGCTGACTCACCCCCACTCGCCGGTCCTGGCTGCCCGAGGGCAGGTGCCCCGAAGCCCTCGTCATTCTCTATGCCAGCGATCTCACTCTCCTGCTGGGCCAAGAAAGCGGCCGCCGGGTCCTCCTCGGCCGCCTCGGCGGCCCCGCTCTCCGACGACGAGAAGAAGCCAAAGTCATCAGCCATTTTCCCCGCGTCTCTGCTGGGGCGTCCGCCTGGCGCTCGGCTCTGCGCGGCGCGTGCCCGGCGCTGCGCCCGGCGGCCGCGGCGCTGTCACCCGAGAGCCCAGGGAGCCGACCTCGGCAGGGACGGGCTCGGTGCAGCGGGCCCGCACTTCCTCTCCACTACCGGCCCGGCTCGCCTGTCACCGCGGTGCAGGCGGGAGGAGCCGGGACAGGAATGCGGTGATGTCACCCGCCGAGGGAGGGGGCCCGCAGGATGGCCGGAGGTCGCCTCCCGGCGGCTACAGGAGGGCGGCGCAGCCCGAGGGGCCCAGAGACGAGGCGGCCTCTGCTCCCTGCCACCCCGCTCGCTTCCAGGACAGCAGGACTTCGCACGGCTACGGCCGGGTCTAGAGGCGAAACGGACTGGACAAAGTGGTCATAGCGACAGGGCTACCGCTGGTGGGCAACCCGGGCCTCGGGAGCACGTAGCGTGTGGTTGCTGCGCAACCTTGCCCCTGATCTAGCCTGCAGTTTCTCCACCTAAACTGGGCAGATTTTCTGAATTCCATTATTAGGAGCTTTTCCTCCTCTGTAACAGGAGGAAAATGAGGCTCGGAGAGGTGGCAGTCCCATGGGCCCATTGCATCTTCCCTGAAAGGCCAGGCCCCTCTGCTTCAGTGCATTACTTACGCATTCCTCTTCATTTCAGGGGGCTTCAGTTCAGGCGGCCGGAGTGTGTAGGACCTGACTGGATCACAGCTTAGAGGCTGAGCCCTTAAATGTCCCTTGAGTATGAACCGGCCTAAGAAAGGCAGACAATTTATCCAGGCAGCCTGCACTCCCCCACCCAGTGCCCTCAGGAACTGTCCTGCTGCCTCCTCCTTGCCAGCGCTGTGCCAGGCACCAGTGCCACAAAACGTAGTGAAACCCAGCCTGGCCAGCGGTCGCTTACAGTCTACGAAACCAACAGTCACAGCCAGTGTGTGAGGTGCTCTGGCATTGAAACACGGTACTGGGAGAGACCTGAAGATCAACCAGGAATGGGATAGAGAAAGGAGGGAATTGCCCCAACCGTGGGTGTCGGTTCCCGTCGTGGGTGGGCAGTGGGTGTGGAGTTGGGGTGTATGGGCATTTCAGCTTTGCTCAGTGATACTTCCACATAGGTGCCACTCTGACGATGAGAATATTAGTAGGAGTATGAACAGGAAAGAAAGAAATGGAAGGCTCTGCCAACCTGGTCCAAGCCACCGTCATCTCACACCTGTTCCTAGTTCCCTGACCACAGGCTGGGTGCTGAAGAGACCCGGAAAGTTTGCTAGTGTAACAAACCAGCCACAAATAGCAACTCCAGATTTTTGGAGAGAGAGGACTAGTGAACATGCTATGCACCCATTGTGACCCCCACGGGGTGCTCTGATTTGGCTCCTGAGGATGTCAGTCAGTAACTAGGCAACAAGACCCGGCATATCCCCCGTGCAAATCCAAGGCAGACACTCCTAAAATCGTCTCCTTTCTTCCCGCTCCTTCCTCATTTAGCCATAGGGAGAATTTAACTCCATGCTTAATTTACACAAGTTACCACTCCAGTTTGTTCTGCAACCATGCTTGCTTTTGTAGAAGACTCTTAGTCTTAAACATTAATATTAAAAATGTTATTGAAGTAATACGTTTAATAAACTTTATTTTTGGAACAGTTTAGGTTTACAGAAAAGTTGAGGTGATGAAAGTTATATTTTGAACAATGCAGCACTTCCTTTTGTTTCGATGTAGCCTGACATGCTTTTTTTCTTTTTTGTTTCTCTTGCCCAGAACACATCCAAAATAACGGTGCTGAGGATGATGTCAGAGAGTTTACTGCCTATGTTTTCTTCTAGGAACTTTATGGTTTGTGGTCTTCTATTTAAGTCTTTAAACCATTTTGAATTTATTCTTGCATACAGTATAAGAAAATGATCCAGTTTTATTCTTTTGCACATATCTGTTCAGTTTTCCCAACACAATTATTGAAGAGACTGCCTTTGCCACATTGTATGTTCTTGCCTCTTTTATCATAGATTAATTGATCATAGACGTGTGGGTTTATTGCTGGTCTCTCTATACTGTTGCATTGTCTGTTTTTATGCCAG
>PVJI01034027.1:0-10783 GCA_004026765.1 Micronycteris hirsuta | reverse complement strand
TTTGCCAGATCTGGGAAGTTTTCCTTCATTATCTGTTCAAAAATACGTTCAATTTCTTGGTGCTCCTCTTGTCCTTCTGGCACTCCTATGATCCGGATATTCGGTCTTTTATAAATGTCTCTGAGGTTTCTGAGTCCCTCCTCATTTTTTTGAATTCTTGTTTCTTCCTTCTGGTCCATCCCATTGGTTTGAGATCCAAACTCCTTTTTTTCCCTATTGGTTCCCTGTAAATCTTCCTCCATTATCCTTATCGTATTCTTCATCTGTTCAACTATTTGTGTCCACCTATTTTCCAGTTTTGTTAACAATTTGATTACAAGCATTTTAAATTGCGCATCTGATAGGTTGACTATGTTGTCATCCGTTAGTTGTAATTTGTTCTGATCCTTCATTTTGGCCATTTTCATTCTTTTTATCTCGGTGCACTTATCAGCTGGCAGGTGCCTGCGACCTGGGTCTCTTTTTGGATGACGTTGCGTCTGGGGGCGGGGTCTGGGAGGAAGCAAAGGCAGCCTCCGATCACCGCTGGCTTCCGTCACTCCTCCACTCCCCAGCTCCCCACCGCCTCCTCTGCCAGACTTGGCACTGCTGGCTCAGCCCTGGCCTCTCTCCGGCAGCGTCGCTGGCCCGCGGGATTTACCCGTTGTTTGGAGCCACGCCCTGTTCGGGCACTGGCGGCCTGAGTCGCGGCGTGAGTCGCTTCGTGAGTGAGTCCCTCCATGAGCGCCGCCTCCTCCGCCCGTTTCTGCCCCGCTTACCGGCCTGGATGTTCGTCTTCTCCTACCTCCTGGGTGTCGGACTTCCCTTCAGTTCGTTTCTGTCCGTTCTGGTTGTTTAATTTTTTGCTACTGTGTTCATTGTATGGACATTCTGGATGTGCGGGCAGCGAGTGCGACCACCTATGCTGCCATCTTGGCGGAAGTCCGTATTTTTTTTTTAAAGCTTGTACATTTTTCTGTTGAAGCCTGCTAAAGGATGTAGAGTAATCTTTCTCCTAATGTCTCAAAGTGGGCACGAGGGCCCACAGCAGAAAACGACAGGCTGGCTGGAACCGCCTGCCAGGGTGTCAAGAGCCACCAGCTCATGGAGGCCCCTGCGAGTCCCCTCCTTCAGGCTCATGACAAAGCGATCGGGCACTTGCCACCCCACCTGCCCAAAGACTATAGAAGAAGACTAAAGAGGCAGTGAAGGGGGAGTGGGGAACAAAGAGCTGTGAGTGTGCAATGTTCCTGTGGAGAAGTTATTTCTTCTCCATCCTCTGGGAGAGGAGTGAGTTTTACATGTGATCTTTTCCTTGCCCCAAAGCCAAGACAGAGGAGTCTTTAAAGGATTACTGGTAGAGGCGGGAGAAGGGGAGATGGGCATCTTGGTCTCTAATTGGATGACTTGCTGATCTGCCCTGGGCAGATCCCATCTGATCCCAACTGAGCAGGGGAAGGAGGACTGGGAGTTGGTGGGGCTGAGAGAGGGGTGGTGGTGAGGATACGCCTGTCTCCCACGGGCCCAGGGCACACAGTGAGGCTGGGCATCGCTTAGGAAAACTTCCCATGGAGAGGGCACCTGGGAATGAAGGTGGAAGTGGTGGCAGAGTCACGTCTGTCTTGGGTGATTGAGTTCAAATACTCGGCCGCCAGGAGCTCCAATTTATTCTCTTAGGACTAATGGAAAACGAATGGAAAGATGCACCTACCTGGTGTGGGTCACCGCTTTTGCCTGGATACCAGGCTTGGCTTCTCTCAGCCTATGGTTACTTTTCTTGCCTGGCTGCTGGCCATCAGCTGTGACCTCAACTCTGCCTTACATTCCCTTCTCCTTGCCCCTGACCATGACCTCCACTTAGCCCAACGGATTAAATTCTCTTGTTGGGCCATGACCTTTGCTCTGACTATTAAGCTCTGCTGTCTATCTTAGTTAAACATTTTCAAATTGTATCACTTTTTGTTTTCAAACCATTTTGCTTTTAAGGAGCGCCACATGGGAGGTGAATAAGGAGAGCAGTTTTCACAAAGAAGGAAGGGTACTGGTTAGAAAACATTTAAGGCAGGGCTATATATCGTAGTATTAAATCCGCGTATTTTCTGACATACATTCAGTTCATCTTTACCCCCTGCTCTCTCGCAGGTGCCCTGGGGGCTGTTACCTCTCCCCAGACCACAGAGAAGCAGAAGCAAAGACTTGAAGGTGCCCCGGCCTAATACAGAAGAGAAGACTCTGATTCATGCTTCTATTTAGCTAGAGTTTTCATCCCCAAAAGTAAGTTGAGCTGGATGTATGGGAAAGGAAGAGGGAGTGGAGGGACACAGCAGACTGGAAGTGGGGAAGAAACCCAGGCTTGGTGAGGATTACGCGGATGGAGCGAGTGGTGGGTCCCGGGACCCGCCAATTCATCCACCACTGTGTACAACCTGTGGTCTTACAGCCCTGGATCCCTGCAAGGCCCAGGACAGAGAGGCAGGGATTTGAAACATCTTATGTGAGGAAGGAGTTACAACAGGAAAACTTCATCCCTGGCCAAGGAGGAACTATTCAGAACGTTTCCCCTCTGACCCAAGGAAACCGTAGGCACGTCCCTACTGCTGCGTGCTTCAGGGTGAACTGAGTTGGTTTGCTAGCTTGTCAGTAAAAACTCACTTAACCTGAATTTTAAGTTCGGTGTCTATGAATTCAAGAGGGGCTAAAGTTCCAACTGAAAGTGTTGGCATTTACAAATTCGAATGAATCACCAGGTAGGAAATGATATTTTTACCGGAGTGATGCATTTTGATAGTGATTCAGTTTCCTCTGGGCGCAGCACTGGTCATTCTGTTGATCTTCAGGGTCGACAGTCTCATCTGGTTCTTTCTTTAGCTTAGGACAGTTGGACTAACCAGAGCTAGCTTCGCTGGAAACTCAGCCGTCCAAGATCTGGCTCCAAATCACGTTTCACCTCATACTTGATCGCTTTTGTAGAATTCATGCTTGATTGCTTTTGTGGATTAAGTACACACTGATAAATCACCAACGAGTCAGCTACCAGT
Organism: Micronycteris hirsuta; assembly: GCA_004026765.1. Taxonomy (NCBI): domain Eukaryota; kingdom Metazoa; phylum Chordata; class Mammalia; order Chiroptera; family Phyllostomidae; genus Micronycteris; species Micronycteris hirsuta. The sequence continues at coordinate 7,766 of PVJI01034027.1, read as the reverse complement.
ATTCCCTGAGTCAGTGTCGGAACAGAAGGTGTTTCTGTATGTGCGCATGTGTTGTAAGACATAGATGATGCGGTTACAGCACTTGAGGAATCTTTAATCTAGAGAAATAACGTGAAAGTGTAGGTTTATATTTGGGATTGTGTTTTACAGCTAAACATTTCTTAATATCTGAACAGGTACTTACATATATTTGAAATAGGACATTAAAATTGAAGTCTCAAGTGAGGCATTGAGACGAAAGAGGCTGTGTATTAAAATGAGATGAGAGGAAAATCATTGGAATCTCACAGTGTGCATGACCTTTTCAGACTGGCTCTTTCACCTGGCACTGTTTATTTAGGATTCACCGATGTCTTTTTGTGTCTTAATAGCTCAGTTTTTTAATTGTTGAATAATATTCTATTGTATGGATGTTTTAGAGGTTGTTTATCCATTCCCATCTTGGTTGCTTCCAGTTTTTGACAATTACAAATAAAACTGCTACAAACACCTGTGTGCACATTTTTGTGTAGACATATGTTTTCAGATCAGTTGGGTAAACACCTAAAAGTATGTGATAAAACTATATTTAGTTTTCTATTTTTTAATGTATTTTATTGACTATGCTATTATAGTTGTCCCATTTTCTCCCCTTTCTTCCCCTCCACCCCTCACCCGCCCCATTCCCCGCCCTTTTGTTCTTGTCCATGGGTCATACACATAAGATCTTTGGATTCTACATTTCCTATACTATTCTTAACCGCCCCCCGCCCCGGCAATTTTATATACTATTTATGCTACTTATTCTCTACACCTTTTCCCCCTCTCTCCCCCTCCCATTCCCCTGTTGATATTCCTCCATGCCTTATATAAATCCCTTTAACATTTCATATAATAAAGGCTGGGTGATGATGAACTCCTTGAACTTGACCTTATCTGAGAAACACTTTATCTGCCCTTCCATTCTAAATGAGAGTTTAGCTGGATAGAGTATTCTTGGATGTAGGTCCTTGCCTTTCATGACTTGGAATACTTCTCTCCAGCCCCTTCTTGCCTGTAAGGTCTCTTTTGAGAAATCAGCTGAGAGTCTTATGGGAATTCCTTTGTAGGTAACTGTCTCCTTTTCTCTTGCTGCTTCTAAGATTCTCTATTTTTTATCTTAGGTATTGTAATTATGATGTGCCTTGGTGTGTTCCTCTTTGGGTCCAACTTCTTTGGGACTCTCTGAGCTTCCTGGACTTCCTGGAAGTCTATTTCCTTCACCAGCTTGGGGAAGCTCTCCTTCATTATTTGTTCAAATAAGTATTCAATTTCTTGATCTTCCTCTTCTCCTTCTGGCACCCCTATGACTTGGATGTTGGGACATTTAAAGATGTCCCCGAGGCTCCTAATCTTCTCCTCATTTTTTTGAATTCTTGTTTCTTCATTCTTTTCTGGTTGTTGATTTTTTCTTTCTGCTGGTCCACTCTGTTGATCTGAGTCCCAGTTTCCTTCTCATCCCTATTGGTTCCCTGCAGATTTCCCCTCATTTCCTTTATCATATCCTTCATTTGTTCAACTAATTGCGACCATCTTTCTTTGAGTCCTGTAAGCATCCTGATTACCAGTGCTTTGAACTGTGCATCTGATAGGTTGGCTATCTCTTCGTCACTTAGTTGTATTTTTTCTGGAGCTTTGATATGTTCTTTCATTTGGGTCATTTTTTTCTCGGTGTGCCTGTTACTTTAAGGAGTCTTAGGTGTTCACCAGGGTGAGGTAACCCACGTTGTTGTGTTGTAACGCTGTCTGTGGGAGTGGATCCTGAGAGAACAATGGCACTTGCTCTGCTCTCTGCACTTCCACTGCTACCCACAAGCAAGTTGGGCCCTTCTTTGCTGGCTCCAGGGTGGGTGGGTGGGCCTGCACAGTTCCAAGTCCCTGTGGGTCTCCCCAACGAACTCTCCTGTGAGGCCAGGAGTTCCTCCCACTGTTGCCTCAGCCCCCACAGGTGTTTTCAATCGGGGGTTTGAGGCTTTATTTCCCCGAGATGGTGGGCTGCTCGGTCTGCTCTGCTCCCCAGATTTTTCTCCTGGTTTATCTGAACTCGAATGAGGGACCACCCGGTCTACTAGTCTTGGCCCCCCTGGGTCTGGGTGGGCCAGCTGTGGGTTTTGCCGAGTGCGCCTGCCATGTTTTGGCCACGCATGCCTGCCATGGGCCTCTCTGGGCAGCTGCAGCGTTGCGGGTACCACTCCACAAACTGCCGTGTCTTGTTGCGCACTCTCCTCCCTGCTCCACCCCGCTTACAGGTCTGGATGAACGTGTCTTCTTTAACTCCTTGGTTGTTGGACTTCCACTCAGTTCAATTTTCTGTCAGATCTGGCTGTTTTTGTTTTTAAAAATTGTTGTTTTTCCTATTTTCATTGTGCGAGGAGGAACAGCATGTCTATCTACACCTCCATTTTGGTTGGAAGTATATATTTAGTTTTCTAAGAAACTACCCAAGTGTCTTCCAATGTGACTGTATGGTTTTGCATCCTCATCAACAATGAATGAGAGTTCTTACTGCTTTGCATACTTGTCAGCAATTGGTATAGCTGTTTTATTTTTTTCCAATTTTAGCTGTTCTAATAGGTGTATGATGGTATCTCATTGTTTTAATTTGAAATTTTCTGATGACAAATGATGCTGAGCATTTTTCATATGCTTATTTGTTATCCATATGTCTTCTTTGGTAAGATATTTATTCAAGTACTTTGCTCACTTAAAAAAAAGGGTTGTTTGTTTTCTTATTGTTGAATTTTACAAGGATTCCTCCACCCTCAGTTTGGATAAAATTTCTTTATTAGACAAGTGTCTTGCAAAGATTTTTGCCCAGTCTGTGGTGTGGGTTTTTATTCTCTTCACAGTGCCTTTCATAAAGCAGAAGTCTTTAATTTTAGTAGATTCCAACTTACCAATTTTTTCCTTAATGGATTTTGCGTTTTTGTTGTATTTAACAATTCATTTCCAAATCCCAGGTTACCTAGATTTTATGTTTTGCATTTTACATTTAGGTCTATCCTTGACTTAATTTTTTAAACGTGTCAGGCTTGTGTCTAGGTTTATTTTTTCTCTTGTTTTGCATGTAGTCTTCTGCTTTTTCCAGAGCCATTTTTAAAGAGGATATTCTTTTTCCATGGAATTGCTTCTCCCCCTTTCAAAGATCATTTGACTATATTTGTCTGGGTCTATTTCTGGGCTCTCTATTCTGTTCTGATGTATATTTCTCTTCTTTCACCAATACCACACTGTTTTGATTATTGTAGCTTTTCAGGTTGACTTTACACTCATTATACCTTACACTCATTATACTCATATATAAGGTTGAGTGGAGATTGAAATGCTTATTAAAGTCCTGAACTGGACTCTTATTTTCGAAATGAGCTGTATTTTTTCCTTGACATTTGCAGTGTCTATTACTTGAAAATGAAATAAAAACTCATTAGACCTGTTAGGGCAGTGGCAAAACTTCATTCACTGAGTAGTTTCAAAGGGCATTGGGGAGACAAACATAAAAGTTAAGTTTTAATGAAATCCCACTCAATGAGCCTATTCAACATATACATCCAACATATAATAATTGTAGAAATCATACAGCATTTAAGTAGTTATTTCTTGGATTTGGGTTAACATGGGACAAGTAAGTCCAAATAACATTTATGTTTTGTTTTCTTAAAGACATAAAATTTTTTTTTTTAATTAAAGACATAAAATTTTGATTGCCTTAATAACATTACAGTCTATTAATTATAAGCCATTTCTCAGTGTTTGTAATTTTTCTAAACTGTGGGTCTAATACCACATCAATTATGCCTTAAATCATATAGCACAATTATTATTTATGGAATTTTCTATCTTTAATATTGTGTCTGAGACAACATTATAACATGTACTCTCCTACGCATTTTTGCCGCAGAGAGAAGATGCCATTGGATGTCTCATGTGGGGCTTGTGTAACTGCCCTTGCCAGGTGGGAACAGTGGCAGCTGTTATGAATTGACCAATAATATTAAAGTAGCTCAGAAACAATTAGGCATTTGCTCACTCATCCATTATTTTACAATTTTCCATGTTTGCATTTTGAAAAAGAAAGATATTGTTGCAATTCACCTCTTTGTGGAAATATATTTTTTTAGATGAGAATAATTAGTTAGCTTAGATCAGGGGTAGGTTAACTTTTTAAAACAATATTTTAGGCTTTCTGGGGCAAACAGTCACTGTCTCAACCATTCAACTCCGCCATCGTAGCATGAAAGCAATCACAGATTAGATGTAAACTAATGAGCTGAGTTCTAATAAAATCTTATTCATAAAAACTGTCAGCATTTGGCCTGTAGGCTGTAATTTGCTGACCATTGGTTCAGAGAATAGAATGTCTACTTCAAACTATTTCTTTGAAAGTAAGTAGCATTAAACAAATGCTAGTAGGCAACTTATAAAATATAGCATGGAATAGTAATGACAATGGCTGCCTTTTTGTCAGGAGTTCTTTAAGAAAACTAATGTGTACCAGAATTTTATCTGAAATTTTTAAAGAATAAGAAAAAACTCATATCAAATGCCACCTTGTCTGTCCAGAGGAGAAATCAAAAGAAGGGCAAATTCTCTCCAATGGTGCAAATAAGCCACGGAGATGGATTCACCTCGGACTTGCCAACAGTGGTCCCGTGCTTAGCGGTGGCTCGCCGTCTCAGAGAGAGCGTCGCCGGACTCAGTTATCTGGGGCAGGAAACAGACACACTTGCCCAGCTTAAAAAATGGTTCATGCACCCACGTTTATACATTTCCTTCTCAGGAAAGACCCTAGCCTGTCAGTAACAGCATATTTATTCTTACTTCAAAATAAATTACCTAATTTCCTAGATGGATCATGACCAGTAAATTAGCAAGGGGGACTGACAACCCAGCAGTAGAGGAGATCGTAGGCTTAAACAGGCACAGCCATTAAAGCTCTCAGCCTTGTGGTCCTTCACTGCCAGGATAAACAGTCCTCACGTACAGATTACTGCTTTGGAGTTTGGGGAAGATAATTGTAAAGCATGGACCAGATCAGTCAGGAGCACTGAGGAAACAAAGGGGTGTTGGCACATGTGTGCTGATGAATAGATGTTGCTCAAGCGCAGTGAAATTGACTGGAGTAATGGCTTAACTGGGTATGGAAAGGAGTAATTTTCTAGAGAAACATTCATACATTATTTAGTAGCCCAAAGTGTACAGGAAACTACTGTTATATATATGTGTGTGTGTGTGTATAAGACAAAAGTGAACAAGGGTCCTTTGCAATTATAAGAGAAAATGAGATTAGGAGCCTAACTGACCTTGACCCCAGGTCAATAAGGAAACCTTAACCGTATTCTGTCTTCTGTGTTAAGAAAAGGGAGAAAAACATCCAAATGTGTAATAGCTTTCCAAAAGTGATTCTAATCCAAGTGATTAAAATTATTAATAAAAAAATCTTGGCACTTAAAGGCGTAAAATTATTTGAAACACTTCATTTCACAATGATGTTAAATAAATAAAGCATTACTCTCCTTAAGTAAGACCAGGTGTAGAAACAAATTACTTTTTTGTTGTTGAACATTTTGGAGATTTGTACTTGCATAAGATTGTTTCCATACAGCACAAAGTGATGTGTGGACTTGACTGTTATTTGGTAATTATGACCAATTTTAAATGCCCAAGAATAATTTATTCTGCACATGAATTAACTTTATGCAGATTTTCAGTTTAAATGTCTAATACTGATACATTAACTAAATAGCGGCCAAACATTCCTTTTTTTCTAAAACAATGTTTACATTGTGAGGAGATTATTTACAATCTTTAAGTTACCTAAGGTTTCCAACCTCATTGCCAAAAATTGAGTAAACATATTTTTCCTGTTTTTAAAAATTTACCTGTTGCTTATGTTTAACTCTTTTGCCTTGTTTCATGTTTCTTTCTCTCCTTTTTAAAGTAATAAATAAAATAGAGTAGATACAGGTGGAGACCCATTTGTACCCATCCTCAGCCCCATTACCACTTCTTACCCCATAAACAAGCTTTATCCAAATTCATGTTTTCATTTTTTGTAGATATATTTTAATTGCTATATACCATTTCAGTGTATTAGTAAGCCAAAATCAATTTTCCATTTATCTCTTGATTTGGGTTGTTATAATGGTATAGACAATAATGAAATCAACTTTGCAATGTTTATTTCTGTGTCTGGATATCTAGAAGTAGTGTTTTGGGGTATTTTTATCTTCCACCTGGCTTTTTTTTCTCTGCAAAATTGCTGTTTCCTGTGGCTGTACCAATGTATAGTCTGAGAATTCTCATGTTATCAGGCTTACGATTAAAAATTTTTGCCAATATGATAGTATTGAAAATGATGGGTTTTGTTTTAATTTGCATTTTATTAACTGCTAATCACATTGGACATCTTCCTACATATTTTTGTTTCCTTCATACATTTTTAAATCATATTTTATTATTTATGTTATTACAGTGGCCCCAATTTTCCCCATTTGCTCCCCCCCTTTCCAACTCCTCCCCCCAACCCCTCAGGCAATCCCCACACCATTGTCCATGTCCATGGGTCCTGCATGTAAGTTCTGTGACTGCTCTATTCCTTATGCTGTACTTTATGTCCTCATGATTATCTGTAACTACCAATTTGTACTTAAACTCTTTACCATTTTCACCCATCGCCCTTACCCCGCTCCCATCTGGCAATCATCACAATGTTCTCAGTATCTATGATCCTGTTTCTGTTCTGCTTGTTTGTTTATTTTGTTTTTTAGATTAAATTGTTGATAGATATGTATTTATTGCCATGTTATTGTTCACATTTTTTATATTCTTCTTCTTAAAGAAGATCCTTTAACATTTCATGTAATACTAGTTTGGTGATGATGAATTCCTTTAGCTTTCTCTTGTCTGGGAAGCTCTTCATCTGTTCTTCAATTCTAAATGATAGCTTTGCTGGGTAGAGTAATCTTGGTTGTAGGTCCTTGCTTTTCATCACTGTGAATATTTCTTGCCAATCCCTTTTAGCCTGCAAAGTTTCTGTTGAGAAGTCAGCTGACAGTCTAATGGGAATTCCTGTATAGGTAACTAACTGCTTTTCTCTTTTAAGATTCTCTCTTTGTATTTATCCTTTGGCATTTTAATTATGATGTGTCTTGGAGTGGGTTTCTTTGGGTCCATTTTGTTTTAGACTCTCTGTACTTCCTGGACTTGTATGTCTGTCTCCTTCACCAAGTTAGTGAATTTTTCTTTCACTGTTTTTTCAAATACATTTCTGATTTCTTGTTCTTCCGCTTCTCCTCCTGACACCCCTATGATGTGAAACGTTGTAATCGTTGAACATATCCCAGAGGCTCTTTTACACTGTCCTCATTTTCTTGGTTTCTTTCTTCTTCTTGATGTTATGATTGTTGTTTTTTTCTTCCTTATGTTCCAAATTGCTGATTTGATTCTCAGCTTCATCCACTCTACTGCTGATTCCATGTAAATTCTCCTTTATATTAATTAGTGTGTCCTTCGTTTCTCACTAGATCTTTTGTATGCTGTTGAGGTCCTCACTTGTGGCAGTGATTTCCACACGTGTGTAAACACAGTCCTGAGAATCTACACGTTTTGAGCACAGCTCCGTGTGACTCCTGTGTGAGCAAGTGTGGATCATGTCTGTGGGATGGGAATTAATTCGGCAAAGGTGTATCTTAAAAGATTCCGGCTTGCTGATCTCTGAATATTGCCTTCACTTGGTCCTGTCTGCCACC
>PVJI01034026.1:0-11718 GCA_004026765.1 Micronycteris hirsuta | reverse complement strand
CAGTGTTCCTCTGTGGAGACCCTAAAGATGGAGGCCAGGAGGCCCCTCACTGATCCATGTTCAATAGGTCCCAGGGGCGACTAGAGCTTCGTAACTTAAGGAGCACAGGCCTGTCATCCCCAGGTCTCAGCCATGCTGCTGGAGTCCTCAATGGAAAGAGCGTGTGAGGAAGGGCTGATGATCCCCCACGTACCCCTCCTGAGGGGGGCAGAGGCCTTTTCCATACCCCATGGGGCCCGCCACTGTGCCAGGGCCTGAGAGGCAAGGCACAAGATACAGAGATTCTGGAGCTTGGGGAAGGGGTCAATCTCCACTCCCCCATATGTCCAAGTGGTGGGAGTGGGGAGGTGTGGAGAGGGAGGGAATTCTCCCTGCCCAGCGTTCCTGGCAGAGAGCCTTAGGGAAAGTGCTCTGAAGGCCCAGCCCCTCTTCCTGCCTCCCCCAGCTGCCTCTTCATTAAACCTACCATTCCTGTGCCTTCACCTGATAACAGAGAAAGATCAGACACTGTTCAGCCCAGCTGTAATCCACTAGTGAGCCCCTGAATGACGGACTGATTTGTTTACTTATGCCTTTGATTTTTAGTAAGAAGAAGGCGAAAGAATGAACTCACTGTTTCTTTTCTCTCTTGCCCTTATTCTGAACTTCATGTGGTCTTAAAAATGACATCCTTTCCCTGACCACCATGGCTCAGTTGGTTGAGCATCAATGCTCAAAGTGAAAGTTCACCAGTTCAACTCCTGGTGAGGTCACATGTTTGGGTTGCAGACCAGTCCCCATTTGAGGACTTGTGCAACCAATTGCTCTTTGTCTCATACATCAATGTTTCTCTTCCTCCCTTCACCTCTCTTCCTTTTTCTTCCCCTGTCTCCAAAACTAAATAAATAGAAATTATTATAAATAAATAAATAAATAAATAACACCCTTAAGCTTGCTAGCATCTTTTAGTCACCCTAAGGACATAGATGCTTCCTGGGCCTCCTTCATGCATTTCCTTGGCCTATACATCCTGGTCCACTGCCTTGCATGGCTCCATTCTCTCATGCATCATACTTTGTTGTTGTTGTTATATTTCACGACCTAAGTTGGATCTTTTAACATCAAGGACAGCAGCCAAGTGTCAAATTTGGCCTTTCCAAAGTCTTGCTTACAGAAGGCCCAGCAATCCCCTGAAGTGACTGGCAATGCTGTCTTTGGGCCAAATGCAGAAGGCAGCTGCAGATGGTGCTATGGAGAGACAGTGTGTGGAAGGCACCTCCCACCAGTCCTGGACACCTAGGCCCCGCCGGGCCACCAGATTCCTGGCCTCTAGTCAAGACCTCAGCCTTGCCCCATGAAGGCCATGTGGGATTGCATCCAGATACCTTAGGAGACTGTCTGGCAACCTGTTCCCCCAGCATGAGGTGACTCCCTTTCTTGGCCTTGGAGCCAGCCAGAACTGGGGGAAAATGCCTGACAGAATTAAAGTCTAACAGTCTGTCTGCATCTCCACAGCCTTCAGGAGAATGCCACTTTCTTGAGCTTTTTAGGCAAAGCTTTCTTTTCTTAAACCCAGCTTCTAACATTAATTTTGTGGACCTTGGGTCTGTCCTCTTACTCTCTGAAACTCTCTCACAGTCCTCTGGGAAACATGTTTGTGGCTTTAATCTGTGGCTCATCTATTACCCCTTTTTTCTGAGAAAAGCATTTCAAAATTCCTTCATCCATTCTTAGCTCAGCCCATGTAGATCTGGTGAGGACGCTGACTCCAGGTAGGGACAGCATAACCCATGACTGGACAACCAGCACTTTGCAACTCTTCCAGCCACAAAGATTGGTTCAGGGATGAGCATGTGACCTGGGCCTAACCAATCAGTGTAATTCCATCACCTTTATCACAGTTATTATTTCAGCTTTGAACACAGGACTCAAATTATTCCAAATAGAGTGTATCTTGCAGCTTATGATATAGCAACTGGGAAAAATCTTGTTTTTAACTGGTCTTGCACCTGGGAAGAAATAGGATTAGAGCTGTTGGCACCATTTGCCACTACATGGAGTATAAGAATAAAACCAATATGATGATCAGAGACAAGAGATTGTGACTGAGTATTCATGGTATCATTTCAGTTGTGGAATCACATGTTATCTAAAAATTATTATTATTTTACTTTTTATGAAATTACAGTTGTTCCCATTTTTTCTCCATTTTTCCTCCCTTACTCAATCCCCATATCATTGTCTATGTCCATGGGTCATGCATAAATATTCTTTGGTTAATCCCTTCACCATCTTTCATCCAGTCCTCCCCTCCCCTATGGATATGGTCAGTCTGTTCTATGTATTTATGCTTCTGTTTCTATTTTGTTCATTAGTTTATGATGTTCATTAGATTCCACATATAAGTGAGATCATGTTGTATTTCTTTATCACTGACTGGCTTATTTTGCTTAGCATAACATTTACCTGTGGCTATTTTCCTGTTGTGCATGACAAATACTAATTTTTTTCTTACATAAGCATTTTTATTCAGATTTAAAGAGTTTTGAAATACCTTCTATGTCACTTCTAACTGTAAACTTGATGTATCAAATCTTGTTTGAAACAAGCTAATAAAATTTTTCTTTGTTATGAAGGCCAAGATTTTGGCAGCTGAATTTAGTCAAGAAAGTGAAATTGCTAGGTCCAAAGGTATACAAAATTTCATTTTTTGTAGTCATATCAAAAAAGTGCCTATTCTAGTATTTCACCCATTTTTAATTGGGTTGTCTGTATTTTGTGATTGATTAATAGGAGTTCTGTGTATATTCTTATTACCAGTTCTTCATCAGACATGTGTTTTGCAAATTTCTTCTCTATAGCTTTCCTTTCACTGTCTTAAGGTATCTTTTGATAAACAAAGTTTTCAATCTTAACAAAGTCCAGTTTATTACTATTTTCCTTTATGGTGTTCCTTTATATGTACAGTTTAGGATATCTTTGCCTATCCCAACCAAAGTATAAAGATAGTCTCTTATGTTATCTTCTAGAAATGCTATTGTTTTGCTTTTCACATGTAGGTCTACAGTCCATCTGGAACTGATTTGTGTGGGTGGTGTGCTGTAAAGTTGAAGTTCAATTTTTTTCCTTAAGGATAATAAATTAGGCATCACACATTCAAAGGCTATTTTCCCCCACAGCATTTCAGTGACATGTATGATACTATAGATGTGACTCTGAAAGTGGATTTTCTGTTATGTTCTATCGGTTTGTTTGCAAGTATTTGTATCAGTTGTGCACTGTTTTAACTGCTGCTCATGTCTAAAAGTCTTGATATCTGACAGTTAAAATCCTTCAACTCTGTTCTGTTTTCTTTTATTCTGTCTTGCAATTCTGCCTTTTGATTTTCCTTATACATTTCAAAATGGTTGTTCATGTCCACAAAAATCTTGCTGGAAATTTTATTCAGATTCCCTTGAATCAGGATTAGTTTTTCAAACCATATGCATGATATTTCCTCCATTTATTGAGGTCTTCTTTAATTTCTCTCAGCACTCTCATGTAATTTTTATATAGAGGTCTTAATATAATTTAGGTTAAATTTATTCTTAGGTGTTTGATGGATTTGATGTTATTATAAGTGGTTTTGATTTTAAAATTCCATTTTCTAATAATTTTAGCTGGTATAGGAGAACGTAATTTATTTTTCATTGACTCTGTATCCAAAAATATTCTTAAATTCACTTATAAATTCTAATGATTTATTTGTAGATGTTTCTGAGTTTTCTATGTATAAAATACATCATCTCCAAATATAGTCTATTTTACTTCTTCCTTTCTAATATTTCTTTATTTTACTTATTTTTCTTAAGTTATTAAACTGGTAAGGACCTCTAGTACAATGCTAAATATAAGTAATGATAAAAGACATTCTTAACTTATTCCTGTTCTCAGAGAGCAAACTCATTATTTTAACAATATATAATATGTTTATAAGATTTTTGTAGGTACTCTAGTAGATTAATAAAGTTTTCTTTTATTTTTACTTGGCTGAAAGTTTTTTTTTTAATCATGAACGGGTGTTGGATATTATTAAATGCTCTTTCTTCCTCTGTTAAGGTGATCATGCAATCTTTCCCCTTTGTTTTAGTGAAGTGAATTACATAGATTTTTAAAGTATTAACTCAAATCTGCATTCTTGGTATATTATCTTTTGGCATACTACTAGATTTAATTGGTTAATATTTTGCTTGGGATTTTTGCACCTATATTCATGAGAGATACTTGTTTGTAAATTTCTTTTTATGTAATGTCCTTTTCAAGTTTACTGTTAGAGTTCATTGGATTTATAAAATGAGCCTAGAGAAGTGTAAAATTGGTATTATTTTTTTCTTTACTATTTTTAGTAATTCAGTAGTACAGTTATCTGGGCTGGAATTTTTGTTAGCTGAAGTTTTATATTACAAATTCAATATCGTTAACAGGTATAGGATTATTTAGATTACTCTATTTCTTCTTATGTCCATTTAAAAATTGTTACTATGATTTTTGTCCATTTTATCCTCTAGATTTTCAAATTTATTGGCAAATTTAAAGTTGTTTATAATATTCTCTCATAATTTTTAATATCTGTAGACTCTAATGCTATTACTTTTTTTCATTTATAATGTTTGGTTTTCTCTCTCGTTTTTTGTTCATCTTGTTAGGTGTTTGTAAGTTAATCTTCTTAATTTGTCTTTGTTGATGCTCTTCATTGTATGTTTGCTTTAACTTTATTGATTTCTGTTCTTCATTTATTTCCTTTGTTTTAGTTTCTGTGCATTCAGATGCTTTGTTTATTTACTTTAACTTAAGTAAAATAACAGTTTCTTAATATGATGGGTTTTTAGATCATTCCTAACATATGCATTTAGGGCTACAAATTTTAACATTGTTGAGCTTTATCCCGCAATGTTGATGTCATCTTTTGATTAAAACACACTTCAAAATATTTTCTAGTATCTGTTGTGATTTGTTTTTTGATCCATAGGATGTTTATAAGCATATTACTTCATTTAAGAACAACTAGACATTGAGCTGAGTTCTGGCCAGGTAGGTAGAAACGCCTCCACAGGCTTCCTCACACAACCAAAAGAAGGATAACAACCAATCTAAAATCCATAAACAACCAGAAGTGCCAGAAAATCAAACTGCATGGAACTCTGACAACCAAGGAATTAAAGAAACAGTCAACCAGACCAACCAGACCGGTAAGATTGGCAGATGGAGAGAACCCACAGCAAGGCAGTGGACCCTGTGAGTGGAGCTGGCTGAATGGGAAACTGACTCAGAGCTGACTGGGGACTTTTGTGGGGGTTGCTGAAGACAAAGAAACTGCCAGCCTCACACAAGAGTTCATTGGAAAGTGGGGCTAGAGCTGAGCAGGCAAGCTACATTGTTCCCTCTCTGGCCCCTCCCCCACAGGCAGCACCGCTGAGCAGCAAGGACAGTTGCCCTGCCCTGATGAATACATAAGCCTCTGCCCCCTTTCAACTTAACAGGTGTGCCGAGACAAAGAAATAGGGCCCAAATGAAAGAACAGAGCAAAACTCCAGAAAGAGAGCTAAGCCGTGAGGAGATAGCCAACCTATCTGATGTTCAAGGCCCTGGTAATCAAAATGCTCACAGAACTGATTGAGCTTGGTCACGAAATGAAAGAGCAAATGAAGGATACCCAAAGTGAAATAAAGCAAAATATTCAGGGAATCAACAGTGACAGGATGGGAACTATGATTCAAATCAACAATTTGGAACAAAAGGAGGAAATAAATATCCAACCAGAACAGAATGAAGGAAAAAGAATTCAAAAAAATTGAAGACAGACTTAGGAACTTCCAGGCAACTTTAAACATTCCAATATCCGAATTATAGGGGTGTCAGAAGGAGAAGACAAGCAAGAAATTGAAAACTTATTTGAACAAATAATGAAGGAAAACTTCCCTAATTTGGAGAATAAAATAGATTTCCAGGAAGTCCAGGAAGCTCAGAGTTCCAAAAAAGTTGGACCCAAAGAGGAACACACCAAGGCACATCATCATTAAGTTACCCCAAATTAAAGATAAAGAGAAAATCTTAAAAGCAGCGAGAGGAAAGGAAAGAGTTACCTATAAACCAGTGCCCGTAAGACTATCAGCTGATTTCTCAAAAGAAACCTTGCAGACAATAAGTGGCTGAAAAGAAGTATTTGAAGTCATGAAAGGCAAAGACCTACATCCAAGAATACTCTATCCAGCAAAAATATCATTTAGAATGGAAGGGCAGATAAAATGTGTCCCAGATAAGGTCAGATTAAAGGAGTTCATGATCACCAAACCCTTGTTATATAAAATGTTAAAAGGACTTATGTAAGAAATTGATCAAAAATATGAACAGTAACATGACAACAAACTCATAACTATCAACAAATGAACCTTAAAGAAAGAAAAACAATGAAAACAAAAACTAAGCAAACAACTAGAACAGGAACAGAATCAGAGAAATGGACATCACATGGAGGGGTTTCGGTGGGGAGGGGGAATAGAGGCATAGGGGAGAAAGGTACAGGGAATAAGAAGCATAATTGGTAGGCATAAAATAGACCAGGAGAGGTCAAAAATGGTATGGGAAACAGAGAATTCAAAGAACTTATATGTTCAACCCATGGACATGAACTAAGAGCAGGGAATGATGGAGGACTGGGGGGTACAGGGCAGAGGGGAGACAAAGGGGGAAAAATTGGGAAAACTGTAATAGCATAATCAATAAAGTATACTAAAAAAAGAAGGAACATCTGGAAAATTATGAGTTATCCTTTGTCTCTGATTTATTGTTTAGATATACTATCAGAAGACATACTCTGATAGAGTATGTTTAGAGTATGATAGAGTATGATTTCAATCCTTTAATATTTATTGATATTTTCTTTGTAGCCTAACATATAGTTAATTTTGGTAAATATTTCACATATACTTAAAAAGTATGTTTATTCTTCAGTTGTAGGTGCACTCTTCTACATGTTGTTAGCATTTGTACAGCTTAGTGTTCTCTGAGCTCCCTGGATCTGTGTTTTGGTGTCTGATCTTAATTTGGGGAAATTCTCAGTTATTATTTTTTCAAATAATTCTTCTTTTCTTTTCTTTCTTTCTTCTCTTTCTGCTATTATTTCCATTATGTGCATATCACACCTTTTGTATTAGTCCCACAGTCGTTAGCTCTTCTGTTTTGTTTTTTCCAGCCTGTATTATTTTTCCTTTTCAATTTTTTTAAAGATTTTATTTATTTTTAGAGGGAGGGGAAGGGACAAAGAGAGGGAGAGAAACAGCAATGTATGGTTGCCTGTCACATGGCCCTCACTGGGGACCTGGTCCACAACCCAGGCATGTGCCCCCACTGGGAATCGAACCGGGACCCTTTGGTTCCCAGCCCACGCTCAATCCACTAAGCTACACCAGCCAGGGCTGCTTTTCAATTTTTGAAGTGTTTATTAATATATTCTCAAGCTCAGAGATTCTCTTCTCAGACATTTATAGTCTACTATTAAGCTTATCAGAGGCATTCATCATTTCTGGTCTAGCATTTTTTTCCTTAGGACCTCCGTATCTCTGCCTACTGTACCCATCTTGCATGTTGTTTACTTTATCCATTAGAAAACCCTTAGTCATAGTTGTTTCAAAGTTGTAGACTGATAATTCCAACATTCCTGCCGTGCCTTGTCTATATGCTTGCCCTGTGTCTTCAGTTGTATGTTTTGCTCTCTAGTATGCTTTGTGATTTTTTCCTGATAGCTAGACCTGATGTATTAAGTAAAAGGAACTGCTGTAAACAGGCCTTCAGCAATGTGGTGGTATGTGGGGGAGGGAAAGCTTTCTATAGTGCTGTGACTAAGTCTCAGTCTTTTAGTGAGTCCAGGCCTCTATATTTATCCATGTTTCTCAGTTTTTTCTCCCCTCTAGGTGGGACAGGATGGTTAGATTGGGCTGGAGTTGGATATTTCCTTTCTTTCCATTTGGAAAGCTAGAGTTGGGTATTTCCTTCCCACCCCCTGCTAGCTCAGTTAGGCTCTGACAATTCCCCAGTAGATAAAGCTTTGGTTGACTGGTTTCTCCTAAGAGCAAGTCATGTTAAGAAAAACAGGGTGCTCTGTCTTATTTAAAAAATTATTCTTTCTCTCCTCGCCCTGCCAAAAGTAAAAGGGAATTTTTCTTTGATAATTGCTGTGAAAACCTGGTCAAGGAGTCATGTTAATGTCTCTAGCTATGATTGTGGATTTATCTATTTCTCCTTTTAGTCAGGCAATTTTTAGTTATATGTATTTTGAAGGAATGGAATTAGGTGCATCTAGATTTAGAACTGTATTTCTCCTAGTTGATCTTACCATTTTTTAAATACTTTATTTATTTTATTTTTTTTAGAGAGGGAAAGGGAAGGAGAACGAGAGGGAGAGAAACATTGATGTGTGAGATGTGTGGGAGAAACATACACCTGTTGCCTCTCACACATTCCTAATGAGGGGCCTGGGCTGCAACCAAGGCATATACCCCAACCAGGAATCGAACCGGTGACCCTCTGGTTTGCAGGATGACACCCAACCCACTGAGCCACACCAGTCTAGGCAATCTTACCTTTTTATTATTGTGAAATATCCCTCTGTGTCTCTATAAATATTTTTTGTATTAAGTCTACTTTGTTCAATGTAAATATAGCTCCATCAATTTTTTTCTCTTTTTGAAAATTTTATATGCTTCTTTTATTGTATATGCTTTAATTGTCTACCTTTTTTCATCTTTTCACTTTTCATCTTTGTTTTTATATTTAAATTTTATATCTTATATGAAGTATATAGTTATCATTTTTTAAATATAGTCCAATAATTTTTGTCTCTTAATTGAAGTGTTTGGTCCATTTACATTTACTGCAACTACTGGTATATTAAGTTTTAAATATACCACCCTGCTGCTAGCTTTCTATTTATCCCATTTACTCTTTGCTCATCTGTTCTTCATTTCTTACTTTCTAAAGATTAATGATTTTATATTTTATTCTCTTTCTCATATTTTATACATATTTACATTAATACATATTTTAAAAGTTATAAATAATACAATAATATACAGTTATATTTACAATTATAAATAATATAATAATAAATAAAACAAGAATAATGTCATGTACTCATAACTGTAAACCTACCTTTGCCCACCCCTGTATATTTTAGAAGTTGGATATATAAAAATTTTTTAAGTCATTTAGATTTTAAAACATTCACCCTTGATTTTAGAATCTGCCTTAAATTGGGTCTCTATTCTTTTTGTGCAATGAAAGAACCTTAAAATGTTTTACTTCATTTACCCTCTTCCTTTTGAATGTGCTATCAGTAGTGTGCATTTTAATTGTACATAATTTTTAATCACCATGATTTATTAAGTGTTTTAAACAGTTAATATTAACTTAGATTTACTCAAATACTTATCTTTTTCTAGGATCATTATTCTTTTCTGAGTTGATATGCTTCCAATTGGGATACTTTTTCTTCTGCCTAAATAAATTCCTTTAGTATCTATTTTCATGGTGATATATTTTCTGTATCTAAAACATCTCCTTTAAAAAATTTTTTTGAAGGCCAATTTTTACTGGACTTAGAACTCTAGGTTAGCAATTATTTTCTTTCATGAGTTTAAAAATGTGATTTCAGCACTTGGCTATTGTAAACTGTGCTGCTATGAACATTGGGGTGCATAGGTTCTTTTGGATTGGTGTTTCAGGGCTCTTAGGATATAATCCCAGCAGTGGAATTTCTAGGTCAAAAGGCAGTTCCATTTTTACTTTTCTGAGGAAATTCTGTACTGTTTTCCACAGTGGCTTCACCAGTCTGCATTCCCACCAACAGTGCAGTAGGGTTCCCTTTTCTCCACATCCTCTTCAACACTTGTCTGTTGCTTTGTTTATGATGGCCATTCTGACTGCTGTGAAGGGATATCTCATTGTGGTTTTAATTTGCATCTCTCTGATGGCTAGTGATGCTGAGCATCTTTTCATATGTCTCTGGACCCTCTGTATGTCCTCCTTGGAGGAGTGTCTGTTCAAGTCTTTTGCCCATTTTTTTAACTGGGTTTTTTGTCTTCCTAGAGTGGAGTTGTGTGAGTTCTTTATGCATTTTGGAGATCAAACCCTTGTCTGAAGTATCATTGGCAAATATGTTTTCTCTCATAGTTGGTTCTCTTTTCATTTTAATGCTGTTTTCTTTAGCCATACAGAAGCTTTTTAATTTGAAGAGGTCCCAATTGTTTATTCTTTCAACCCATGTGCCCATCAACAAATGAGTGGATCAAGAAACTATGGTACATTTACACAATGGAATTCTATGCATCAGACAGAAAGAAAGAACTTATACCCTTTGTGTCAGCATGGATGGAACTGGAGAGCATTATGATAAGCAAAATAAGTCAGGCAGTGAGGGACAAATACCATTATGATCTCACCTTTAACCGGAACATAATCAACAAAAGAAAAAAGCAAGCAAAATATAACCAGAGACATCGAAATTAAGAACAATCTAACAATAGCCAAAGGGGAGGGGGGAGGGGAATGTGGGGAGAAGGGTTTTCAGGAACTACTAGAAAGGACACATAGACAAATCCAAGGGGGAGGGTGGTGAGTTTGGATGGGGTGGGGGAGGGGAGGGGAGAAAATGCAGACAACTGTAATTGAACAATAATAAAGTAATAAAAAATGTGATTTTATCACTTGCCCTCTTTTAACATTCATACCAAAAAGTCATTTCTAAGTTTTATTATGGTTTCTTTTAAAGTAGTGTATCCCTTCCACCTGGATAGCCCTTTTATTATGAAAACAAACTTTGTATTTTAAACTATTTTTAGATATATAGAAAGATTACACAGATAGCATAGAGACTTTTCAATAGCCTCTGCCTTGTTTTCCCTATTAATGTTTTACATTAGCATAGTATGTTACAATCCATATAATTAACTAAAATCTATATGTTATTCAGATCTCCTTATTTTTTACCTAATGTTCTTTTTTCTTCTTTAGACTCTCATTCAGGATGCCACATTGCATTTAGTTAATCATCTTTCTTGACTGTGGCAGTTTCTCACATTTTCCTTGTTTTTGATGACCTTCTGCTTTGAGGAGTACTGGTCAGTTATTTTGTAGAATGTTTCTCAGTTAGGATATGTACTACATTTTTTTCATGATTAGACTTGAGTCTCTTGAAAGGCGAGCCAGAGGTAAATTGTTATTCTTATCACATTGTATCAAAGGTACACATTAACAACATGAAATCATTGTTGATCACCTGGTCAAGGTAACGTTTGTCAGTTTTTTTCCATTGTAAAGTGACTTCTTTCCTACATCCTGACATTTGGAAGAAAGATTGTTTTTTGTTGTTTTTTCTTTTCTCAATTTTTTTATTGTTGTTCAAGTACTGTTTTCTCCATTTTTCCACCACCACTGTCCCCCACCTTCCCCTACCTTCCACCCTTAATCCTACCCACCTTTGGCTTTGACCATGGTCCTTTATCCATATTCCTTGATGACCCTTCCCTTTATTTCTCCCGTTAGCCTCTCTTCCCTCTCCTCTGGTTACTCTGGAGAGCATTATGCTAATTGAAATAAGCCAGGCGGTAAAAGACAAATACCATATGCTCTCACCTATAAGTGGAACTTAATCAACAAAACAAGCAAGCAAGCAAAATATAACCAGAGGAAGAAAGTTGTTGATGG
>PVJI01034025.1:0-10785 GCA_004026765.1 Micronycteris hirsuta | reverse complement strand
TATATATATCAGTTAAGTCCATTTCTTCTAGGGCATTGTTCAGTGCCACAATGTCTTTGCTGATATTTTGTTTGGAGGATCTGTCCATTTTTGACAGTGGGGTGTTGAAGTCCCCTACTATAATTGTGTTGCTATCAATGTCTTTCTTGAAGTCCTCCAAGATTTTCTTTATGTATTTCGGTGCTCCTGTGTTGGGTGCATATATATTTACAATATTTATATCTTCTTGGTGGATTCTTCCCTTGAGTATTATAAAGTGTCCTTCTGGGTCTCTCTTTATGGCCCTTTTTTTGAAGTCTATTTTGTCTGATACGAGTATTGCAACCCCAGCTCTTTTTTCTTGTCCGTTTGCTTGGAAAACTTGTTTCCAGCCCTTCACTTTCAGTCTGTGTAAGTCTTTTGTCCTGAGGTGGGTCTCTTGTAGGCAGCATATGTGTGGGTCATGCTTTCTTATCCATTCCGCTATTCTATGTCTTTTAATTGGAGCATTTAATCCATTTACGTTTAAGGTTGTTATTAATAGGTACTTATTCATTGCAATTTTTTTTGTACCTGTGTTCCTCACTCTCTCTCTTTCCCTTCCTTTCCTTATATCAGTCCCTTTAGCATGTCTTTCAGAGCTGGTTTGGTGGAGGTGTAGTCTTTTAGACTTTTTTTTCCTGGGAAGCTCCTTGTTTGGCCATCTATCTTGATTGAGAGCCTTGCTGGGTAGAGTAGTCTTGGTTGCAGGCCTCTAGTTCTCAATACTTGGAATATTTCTTGCCATTCTCTTCTGGCTTGGAATGTTTCCGTTGAGAAGTCAGCTGCTAACCTTATCGAGGCTCCCTTGTATGTTAGTTCCTGTCTCTGTCTCGCTGCCTTTAAGATTCTCTCTTTGTTTTGGAATTTTGCCATTTTAATGATGATGTGTCTTGAAGTGGGCCTGTTTGGGTTCCTTTTGATTGGGACTCTCTGTGTTTCTTGGACTTGTGAGACTTTTTCTCTCATCAAATTTGGGAAGTTTTCTATCATTACTTTTTCAAACACACTTTCTATCCCTTGCCCTTCTTCTTCCCCTTCTGGTATTCTTATTATAAGAATATTATTACGTTTCATATTGTCCTGCATTTCCCTTAATACCTTTTCATTCTTTCTGAGTCTCTTTTCCTGGTCCTGCTCTTTTTGGGTATTTTTTTCTACTTTGTCTTCCAGCTCGCTGATCCCATCCTCTGCTTCATCGAGCCTTCTTTTGATTCCTTCTATTGTGTTCTTTAGTTCAGATATTGTGTTCTTCATTCCCGCTTTGCCCTTTTGGATAGTTTCTATTTCCTTTTTCATGCTGACATAGTTTGTAGTGAGTTCATCGTAGTTTCCCTGTAGTTTCTGGAAATTCTCTGCAAGGTCATTGAGCTTCTTGAGCTTCCTGATAATCAATGCTTTGAACTCAATATCTGATAGTTGGCTTGCCTCTGTTTCATTTATCATTGTTTCTGGGTCTTCTTCCTTTCCTTTCATTTGGGGGTTGCTTCTTTGTCTTCCCATTGTTTATGAGACTCTTCTTGCTATCATCTGTTTCTTAAATTAATTTGTCAAGTTCTCTTGAGTAGCAAAGTTAATTTTGTCTCACTGTCTCTGTTCTTTGGACTGGCCCCTGTCCAGGACTGCCTCTGGTCTTTTCACAGTTCCAGGTTTTTATGTCTCACCTGTAGGTAAAGAGGAGAGAGGACGAGGGGGAAAGAAAGAAGAAAAAGAAAGAAAAAAAAAGGGAGTGAAGGAAGGGAGAAAGAATACTATAGGGAAAGGAAGGGAGGAAGGAGGAATAAAGTATAAAGAAGGGAAGTGGAAGGACGAATTAAAAGAAACAATTTTTTTTATCTTTTATAAATTAAAAAATAACAAAACAAAACAAACAAAAAAGTAAAAAAGAGAGAGAGATATGGAGAGGAGCGGCCTAAGAATACTAAAGGAGAGGGAGGAAGAAGGAATTAAAAACTAGTGAAGGACAGAGAGGAAGAAGGGCTAAAGAAAGAAAAACAGAATAAAACAAAACAAAAAAACAAAAAACAAACAAACAAACACACACACACACACACACACACACACACACACACACACACACAAAAAAACCCTTCAGCTTTCTGATTTAACGCTGTCCGGTCAGGCTGCGTCTGGCTTGGAAGATGTTAGTTTTGCTTTTCTTCCTTCCTGAGGTGTACTCTTCGCTGTTGTCCAGATCCCAGCCCAGTTCCTCGGTGTGCTTCTGAGTCCCAATGGTCTTTTGATGTGCACCTGATAGGGGCAGCTCTCCCATCGCCTATTTTCTCTCTGCTGGTCTAACTAATAAGTTCTTTCTGCGCCCTTTCTGGATAGTTTGGACCCCGCTCTGAGTAAAGAGTTTGTGCAGTCTGCAGCTCCGGTCTGCCACTCCCCTCAATAGGGTGCTTCTGCCTTATTCCCACAAAGCTGATCGGTCCTGCCGGGCTACCTGCGCTGGGGCTGTATAGCAAGGGCTTTGTCCCCAGCTGTTGGCGTGAGCTCTGCACACCTGTGCTGGCTTTTAATTCTGTCCCTGGGTAGTGCACCAGCAAGCGCCAACCGAGGGGCCCCGGTTGCGCACTGTCCCTGTTATTTTTGAGCTGTGCGCCTGTGTTCACTCTCTTGTCTGTCCCTGGAATGTGCGCCAAAGAGCTCTGGCTGAGGGGCCCAGTTGTGCACTGTCCCTGGTCTTTTTGAACTGTGCACCATTAGACCACAGATCGTAGGGTACGCACAGCCCTTAGCTTCCCCTTTGGTTGCGCAGGCCACACGTGGCTGTAGAGCCGCTGACTGAAAGCTGTTCCCAATTCTTCTGGAATGAGCTGGGAAAGGCCTAGGTCCCGAGCTCAAACAGCTTCCAATTCCCCTTGATGGAAGCGCACGCTGCCGCGGGCCAAGGGCCGACCGTGTTCTCACTCCGGTGCTACAGGCAGACTTCCCTGGGCCTCCGATCTGGGTCACGCACCGATCCCGGTCGCCTACCAATCCTGGTCGCGCACTGGATCCCAGTGGCGCACTGACCTCGGGACTGTTGGGGGCGGGGCCTCTCCAAATAGCCAAGGAGCACCACTTTTTTTCCTGTTTTTCCTCTCTGAAAAATTCTTCCTATTTATGCCCGCCAGACCAAACAAGCATCTGACCACTCACAAATCCCACTCTGGCTCCCTCCCCAAGAATCTTGCCTCTGATCCGGGCGGCTGCCGGGTCTGGGACCGAAGCCCCGCCCCGCTCCCCCGACTTGTCCGGATGGATGGGGACCCTTTTGTGCCGAAGCACTCTGCTTCCCGTATGAATGTTCAAATTCCCCTGTAATCTTGTACTTCAATCATCATATGTGTTGGAATACTGCTGGGTTTTCGCCCCGTTCCTCAGAAAATCAACCAGTGGGCAGGAGGAAGTAAACTCTGTTCCCCCTATCTCGCCGCCATCTTCCCTCGCCACCTGTTCTATAATACTTTTGACACTAACTCAAACCCCTATTCTTTTGATACCATGGAGTTATGTTATTAGAATACAATGTTAAGTTTAACTGCTTTTTAATGTAATGGTTGCAAGCAAAAACAAATGCTATTAAACTAATTGGGAACTAACTAGAGAAACTATAATTATAGGTGTTGTTCATATACTTTACTTTCTTAGCTTTTCTCATATTCATTTATTTTTCCCCTTCAGAAATTAACATAAATACAGGAAAGTGAAGAGAACAACTTGACAACTACTTTGACAGTCTTAATTTGTACTTTTTTCCCCTGCAAGTACATAGAACTTACTAACATCCTTTATTCACAGCACTGTTAATGTGCTGCTCTTCATTGGGCATAAGAAGTTAACATACCAGAGCATGTGTTGACACATATAACTTCTGTACCAAGGAAAGGCAAGTGTTTCATGTGTTTTCATGCTAATAATTTCAGAAGCACTATAATGTCCTCTATTTGTCGACAATGAAATTTCACCTCACCTGGCTTTCTGTATAACATTAAACTGGTACTCGCAATGATAGAAACCAAGAAATTGAAATGCACAGTTTATGATTTATGAAGTTGATACCTCATTTTTAAACACAGAAATATTCATTTCAGTGGATTTTATGGGAATAATTTTTTTTGTATGGAAATTGATGAGTGTTAGATTTGAGGCTTTGGAACCAAATGATACAATTATGATACTCTTCCCTTCCCCATATAGCATACTACCAAATCCAATTACTGTAGTGAATTCTAAGAGTTTACAATTCTTTATGGAATGCCTGCCAAATTATTACCTTTACAGAGCTTTTCATTGCAGAAAACATATTTGAACCAGGTTGACAGAGCACTCTTGTTGCAGCCCACCTACCAGATTGTGCACATAATGCACAATCCTTTATTGTCATGGCATTCAGTATAGATAGAAAAAGATGGTACATTTGAGGGTTTTGAAGTTTCTATTAAAAATCCATTTGGGCAAACAATACCATACGAACAGCTTAAAACATGTTTGCACTAGCAATGTTGAGATTGTATCTTCCACTGTACTCTTTGGTAAGTTTATATGTTTAAAGATGGAATCTTTGCTTTAATTTGCATATTCTGGAATACAAATACAAATAAGGTTGAACATTTTTCTGTTAACCATTTGTACTTTTATCTTTATGAGTTGTCTGCTCATATCATTTATACATTCCCTTTGGCAGTAATTTTTAAAATAGTGAAGTTTTTGAGGTAAGATTACAATGTTAATATCACTCTGTTAACATATGTCAACTGCTTAGACTTTCTATTTCTTTTGTCTTCAAATAGCAGTACAAAGAAATGCCATAGTATGTGTATATTCAGCTTGACCACCTTTGCAATGCTTTCAGTAATTATACTTTGTGAAAGATTGCTTTTGTGCTCTGTGGTTGGTCATTGTTTAGAAAATAAGATGTCTTCAGTTTTAGTAGGATGTGCGGGTATAGCCTGGTAGCAATACATAGATGTTGTAGGAAAAATATTTTATTTTTTGAAAAAAATGATACACACAATTTTCCCCTGAGTACTTTTATAGTGATGAAGTGGAACTATTTGCATAGGATTTGCTTGATGCTAAGTTAGTATGTAAAAGTGATTCCAAATAACACCTGTTTTAAGCAGAATTAAATTCTTCTTTTTTTTTTGAAGCAAAAAGCTTTTATTCTTTCTTAATTTGGTGATACAATCTACCTTATCCTTTTTAAGTATATTTGATTATCTATTATAGTTATCCCAATTTTTTCTCCCCTTTATCTTTCTCTGCCCTGCACCCACCAGTCTCCAGCACCCCCCCCACCCTTAGTTCATGTCCATGGGTTGTACATGTATGTTCTTTGGCTTCTCCACTTTATATACTATTTTTAACCTCCCCCTGTATATTTTGTGCCTATCATTTATACTTCTTAGTCCCTGTACCTTCCCCCACCGATTCTCGTCCTCCCCCACCCCCTCCCCACTGATAACCCTCCATGTGATCTCCATTTCTGTGATTCTGTTCCTCTTCTAATTGTTTGCTTAGTTCGTTTTTGTTTTTTAGGTTCAGTTTATAGTTGTGAGTTTGTTGTCACTTTACTATTCATAGTTTTTGGTCTTCTTTTTCTTAGATAAGTCCCTTTAACATTTCATATAATAAGGGCTTGATGATGAATGAACTCCTTTAACTTGACCTTATCTGGGAAGCACTTTCTCTACCCTTCCATTCTAAATGATACCTTTGCTGGGTAGAGTAATCTTGGATACTCTAAGATTACTTGCCTTTCATGACTTTGAATACTTCTTTCCAGCCCCTTCTTATCTGTAAGGTTTCTTTTGAGAAATCAGCTGATAGTCTTATGGGAACTCCTTTGTAGGTAACTATCTCCTTTTCTCTTGTTGCTTTTAAGATTCTTTTCTCATATTTAATCTTGGGTAATGTAATTATGATGTGCCTTGTTGTGCGCTTCCTTAGGTCCAACTTCTTTGGGACTCTCTGAGCTTCCTGGACTTCCTGAAAGTTTATTTCCTTTGCCAGATTGGGGAAGTTCTCTTTCATTATTTTTTCAAATAAGTTTTCAATTTCTTGCTCTTCCTCTTCTCCCTCTGGATCCCCTATGATTCAGATGTTGGAACATTTAAAGTTGTCCCAGAGGTTCCTAAGCCTCTCCTCATTTTTTTGAATTCTTGTTTTTTCATTCTGTTCTGGTTGAATGTTTATTTCTTCCTTTTGTTCCAAACCATTTGATTTGTGTCCTGGTTTCCTCTCCTTCACTGTTGGTTCCCTGTATATTTTCCTTCATTTCACTTTGCATAGCCTCCATTTCTTCCTTCATTTTGTGACCAAACCAAATCGTTTCTGTGAGCATCCTGATTACCAGTGTTTTGAACTCTGTATCTGATAGGTTGTCTATCTCCTCTTTGCTTAGTTCTTTTTCTCAAGTTTTGATTTATTCTTTCATTTGGGCCATATTTCTTTATCTGGGTGCAACTGTTACATTGTAAGGGGTAAAGCCTTAGGTATTCACCAGGGTGGGGCAACCCAGGTCACTGCATTGTGATGCTGTCTGTGAGTAAGGGATCAGAGAGGGAACTCTTCCTTGGATCTTGCCCCACTTTCTGTCTCATGCTTCCCACAAGTGGATCGTGTTGTTTCAGTTGCTGATTCACAGGTGGGTGGGCTTGTGTACATTCTAGGATCCTGTGGGCCTCTCCAGTGGACTCTCCTGTGAGAGTAGGAGTTTCTCCTGCTGCTGCCACCCTCACAGGTTTTTTCAGTCAGAGATTTTGAGGTTTTATTTCCCCATGCTGGAACACTGTGTGGCATGGTTTGTCTCACTCCCGAGTTGTTCCTCCCGGTTTATCTGCATGTGTATGTGGGAACGCCCATTCCACCAGCCACTGCCTTGCCTTGCCTCCTTTATACCCTGGATGCCCATCTCCACCCCTTCTACCAGTCTGGATGAATGTTTCTTGTTAACTTCTTGGTTGTTGGACTTCCATGAAGTTTAATTTTCTGGCAGTTCTGGTTGTTTATGTTTTTAAATTGGTTGTTATACTTCTCTTAGTTGTGCGAGGAAGTGAAGCATTTCTACGTATGTCTCCATCTTGGCCAGAACCTAAATTATTATTCTTACTTGAGTTTATATACAACAGAAGCTTTCCTACATAATTGTTTTATAAATATCAAAGCCATTATCTACTGTAAACATTTGACGTTTCAAATTGCTGGGCCATTAATTAATAATATGAAAGCCAGCCATATTATCTTGCCAAGAAAGAACAGAGGTATTTTATTGTTAGGTAATCTTGGAAGAGTTCGTTGTAATTAATAATCCTACATATTTCTTACTGACATCATTACCTCATGGACTTAACTTTCTACTGGGAAGTTATTTAGAACATGAAATTGCTTTAGAAAATTTTTCCTGAGGAGGTTAATCTCTCTGTATCAGGGTTTCTCAACCTTGGCACTCTTGACATTTTCGTGAGAGTACATTTGGGACAGGGAGATATTTAGCACATTTCACTAGACAGTAACACACCACCCCTCCCCCTTGCAAGAATGAAATATGTCTCTAGACATTGCCAAATGGGGGAGGGGAGGCAAACATTCCCTTGGCCCCCCTTCCTATACAGAGAACCACATGTCTTTATATTGCTTTGAACTATATGACTTGAAAAAATGATTAAAATGTTATTTGTTTTTGGAATTACTCAGGTAATAGTTTCTTTAAGGATAGCTTGATATAATCATGGCCTGGAGGTTTCCAGAGAGTTTTCATATCCTTGCAGTGTTAAAGACCAATGCTATTCACAACCAGTCAGTAAACTTAATGAAAAGAGAGATAGAAGAGAATATTGAATCTGCTGAGAAGGTTGACATGTCATGTACTGTTACTGATGCAGAAATAACAGGGAGTTTTCTGAATGTTAAAAGTCAAAAGAAGGGGCTTCCAGCCAAGATGGAGGTGTAGGTGGACACACTGTACCTCCTCGCACAACCAAAAGAGGAAAAAAAGCAATTTAGAGGGCAAGGGCAGCCAGAGATTACAGAAAACTGAACTGAGTGGAAGTCCGACAACCAAGGAGTTAAAGAAGACACGTTCATCCAGACTGGTAGGCCGGGAGGAGCCGGGTGGAGAGTGCTTGGCGAGACACGGTTTGTGGAGCGGTGCTGGTGGCACTCCAGCCTCCTGGAGCAGCCAGTGGTGGGCGTGCCTGGCCAAAGCATAGCAGGCACACTCTGCGAGACTGGGGCTGAGACTGGTGGTCCGGGCTGTCCTTCATTAGCATGCAGATAGACCAGGAGGAATAGCTGGGGGGCGGAACAGACTGCCTGGCCCACCAACGCAGGGAAATAAAGACTCAAATCACCGATTGAGGACACCTGTGAGGGTTGAGGCGGCAGCGGGAGGAACTCCCAGCCTCAAAGGAGAGTTCGTTGGGGAGGCCCACGGGGACTTGGAACTGTGCAAGCTCGCCCACTCACCCTGGAGCCAGCAAGCAGGGGATCAACTTGCTTCTGGGGAGGTGCGGAGAGCAGAGCAAGTGCCATTGTTCTCTCAGGCCACGCCCCCACAGACAGCGTCACAACACAGCAACGTGGGTTACCCCACCCTGGTAAACACCTAAAGCTCTGCCCTGTAAAGTAACAGGCACACCAAGGAGGGGGGAGGCCCAAATAAGAGAGAAAAAAATGGTGACAAGATAGGGAGGAGCAGAGTCCACTTCCTCCTTCCCACAAGTGAAACACCTAGCTGATTTTCTGAGGAACCGAGCGAACACCCAACAGTATTCCAGCATATATGAAGATTGGTGACCAAGATTACTGGGGAAATTGAATGATCAGATGCCTGACACAGACAGGAAGACAGGGGAACAGGCATGGCAAGACAAATTTAAACCAGCCAGCAGAAGTTTTCTTTGTTAGTTTGTTTGTTTTGTTTGTTTTCCCCTCCCTCCTTCCTATCTGTCCTTCTTTATTTTTTTAATACCTTCTTCCTTCCTTTCATTTAGTATTCTCAGTCTTCCCCTCTTTTTCTTTATTTTTTATTTCTTTTTTTTACTTATTTTTTTATTATTATTTTTTCTTCTTCCTTCCCCTCTCTTCTTTAACCACAGGTGAGACATTAAAACCTGGAGTTGTAAAGAGAACAGAGCTAGACCAAGACAAGGGTCAGCCCTAAAAACAGAGGCAGTGACAAAAATTAACTTCGTTACTCCAGAGAACTTGACAGAACAATTTAAGAAACAGAGGTTAGCAAGAAGAGTCTCACAAACAATGGGAAGACAAAGAAACAATCCCCAAATGAAAGGAAAGGAGGAAGCCCCAGAAATAATGATAAATGAAACAGAGGCAAGCCAACTATCAACTATTGAGTTCGAAGAATTGGTTCTCAGGAAGGTCAAGAAGCTCGAGAGGCTCGATGAACTCACAGAAAATTACCAGAAGCTACAGGGAAACTATAATGAACTCACTGCAAACTATGTCAACATGAAAAAGGAAATAGAAACTATCCAAAATGGCCAAGACGAAATGAAGAGTACAATATCTGAACTGAAGAACACAATAGAAGGAATCAAAAGCAGCCTTGATGAAGCAGAAGATCAGATCAGCAAGCTGGAGGACAAGGGAGAAAAAAAAACCCAAATGGAGCAAGAAGAGGAAAAGATACTCAGAAAGAATGAAGAGGTATTAAGGGAAATGCAGGACAACATGAAATGTAATGATATTTGTATAATACGGATACCAGAAAGAGAGCAAGGGATAGAAAACCTGTTTAAAAAAGTAATGATAGAAAACTTCCCAAATTTGATGAGAGAAAAAGTCACACAAATTCAGGAAACACAGAGAGTCCCAATCAAAAGGAACCCTAACAGGCCCACTTCAAGACACATCATCATTAAAATGGCAAAATTCCAAGACAAAGAGAGACTCCTAAAGGCAGTGAGGCAGAAACAGGAAGTAACATAAAAGGGAGCCCCGATAAGGTTAGCAGCTGACTTCTTAATAGAAACACTCCAGGCCAGAAGAGAATGGCAAGAAATATTCCAAGTAATGAGAACCAGAGGCCTGCAACCAAGGCTACTGTACCCAGCAAGGCTCTCAATCAAGATAGATGGCCAAATAAGGAGCTTCCCAGACAAAAGATCTAAAAGAATACACCTCCACCAAACCAGCTCTGCAAGACATGCTAAAGGGACTGATTTAAGGAAAGGAAGGGAAAGAGAGAGATAGAGAAGAACAGAGATACAAAAAAAATGGCAATGAATAAGTACCTATCAATAATAACCTTAAACATAAATGGAGTAAATGCTCCAATCAAAAGACATAGAATAGCAGAATGGATAAGAAAGCACGGCCCACACATATGCTGCCTACAAGAGACCCACCTCAGGACAAAAGACTTACACAGACTGAAAGTGAAGGACTTGAAACAAGTTTTCCAAGCGAACGGACAAGAAAAAAGAGCTGGGGTTGCAATAGTCGTATCAGACAAAATAGACTTCAAAAAAAGGGCCATGAAGAGAGACCCAGAAGGACACTTTATAATACTCAAGGGAAGAATCCACCAAGAAGATATAAATATTGTAAATATATATGCACCCAACACAGGAGCACCGAAATACATAAAGAAAATCTTGGAGGACTTCAAGAAAGACATTGATAGCAACACAATTATAGTAGGGGACTTCAACACCCCACTGTCAAAAATGGACAGATCCTCCAAACAAAATATCAGCAAAGACATTGTGGCACTGAACAATGCCCTAGAAGAAATGGACTTAACTGATATATATA
>PVJI01034024.1:0-10786 GCA_004026765.1 Micronycteris hirsuta | reverse complement strand
TCTCTGCGAGCTCATCAAGCTTCTTGAACTTCCTGATAACCAATGCTTTGAACTCACTATCTGATAGTTGGCTTGCCTCTGTTTCATTTATCATTCTTTCTGGGGCTTCCTCCTTTCCTTTCATTTGGGGATTGTTTCTTTGTCTTCCCATTGTTTGTGAGACTCTTCTTGCTAGCCTCTGTTTCTTAAATTGATCTGTGAAGTTCTCTGGAGTAGCGAAGTTAATTTTGCATCACTGTCTCTGGTTTTAGGGCTGACCCATTTCTGGGTCTAGCTCTGTTCTCTTTTCAATTCCAGGTTTTAATGTCCCACCTGTGGATAAAGAAGAGAGAGGAAGGAAAAAGAAGAAAGGAAATAAAAAAAAATAAAGTAAAAAAAATAAAAAAAATATAAAAATTAAAATTAAAAAATAAGAAATAAATAGAGGAGAAGAGTAGGAATACTAAATGAAAGGAAGGAAGAAGGAATTAAAAAATAAAGAGGGACAGATAGGAAGGAGGGTGGGGAAAACAAACAAGCAAACACACAAACAAAACAAAACAAAACCAAAAAAAAAAAACCCCAGAAACTTCTGCTGGCTGGCTTTAAAAGTGTTCATTCAGGCCTGCTACCCTGGTCTTTCTGTCTGTGTCAGGCATTTGATCATTCAATTTCCCCTGTAATCTTGGTCACCAATCTTCATATATGCTGGAATACTGTTGGGAGTTCGCTCTGTTCCTCAGAAAATCAGCTAGGTGTTTCACTTGTGGGGAGGAGGAAGTGGACTCTGCCCCAGCTATCTTGCCGCAATTTATTTCTCTCTCATTTCGGCCTTTTTATTTTCCTTTGGTGCACCTGTTACTTTAAGGGGTGGAGCTTTAGGTGTTCACTGTGGCTGGGAAACCCAAGTCGCTCTGTTGTGATGTGAGCTGTGGGGGCAGGGTAACCCACGTCTTTGTGTTGTGAAGCTCTCTGTGGGGGCGGGGTAACCCACATCGCTGTGTTGTGATGCTGTGTGTGGGGGCGGGGCCTGAGAGAACAATGGCACTTTCTCCGCTCTCCGCACCTCCCCAGCTGCCCACAAGCATGTTGATCCCCTCTTTGCTGGATCCGGGGTGAGTGGGCGAGCCTGCACAGTTCCGAATCCCTGTGGGGCTCCCCAACGAACTCCTCTGTGAGGCTGGAAGTTCCTCCTGCCACCGCCTCAACCCCCACAGGTGTCCTCAATTGGTGGTTTGAGGCTTTATTTCCCTGCGTTGGTGAGCCGCACGGTCTGTTCCACCCCCCAGTGTTTCCTCCTGGTCTATCTGGGCGCTATTGAGGAACCGCCTGGTCCTCCAGTCTCAGCCCTGGTCTCACAGAGTGTGCCTGCAGCACTTTGGCCAGGCACGCCCACCACGGGCCGCTTCAGGCGGCTGGAGCACCACCGGCACTGCTCCACAAACCAAGTCTCACGGAGAGCACCCTCCATCCGGCTCCGCCCCGCCTACCAGCCTGGATGAACGTGTCTTCTTTAATTCCTTGGTTGTCGGACTTCCACTCAGTTCAGTTTTCTGTCTGATCTGGCTGCCCTTGCCTTCTAAATTGCTTTTTTCCCCTCTTTTGGTTGTGTGAGGAGGAACAGTGCGTCCACCTACACCTCCATCTTGGCCGGAAGTCTCTTTCTACATTTTATAGACAGTGGCTAGTTGGGCAGAATACTATGGTTATTGCTGTACTTCTCCAACAGAATGCCTATTTGTTCACTATTTGCTGTGCTTTAAATCCCATAGGATATTCTCCACTGTCTTAGCCCATTTTGCTTACTCACTGCCCCTATCAGTTGAGTGAGGAATTGTATTTTAATTTCCCCCTCTCTTAGCCTGGGCTTTACTCTTTACTCTTATTAGTTTGCTGCCCCCACCCCCATTCTCGCAAAATCATTTTTCCTTACTGTAGTTATCTTATATTCATTCACTTTATTCTTTTTTACAATATTCTTATTCCCATTCCACCTTTATTAAACTTCATTCAGCTGTTGTTGCTATGAAACCTGCTGTGGTTTTTCTGTAATTTTTCTCTCATTGGGCTAACATCTTTTCAATTTTACTTCAAACCTCATAGTATAATCTTCCCTTTTCTTACCCCATGTTTGCAATCACCTTTACATGTTTTACTTACATTTAAATTTTTTTCTCTCACTTTCTTGTCCTCAGTCCTATCCCTACTCTTATCAGTTCTCCTTGCTCTCCCCCCTCAAAAACATTCTCAGCTCTTTTGGTTGTCTCATATTCCCTTTATCCTGTCTTATAATATTCTTAATATCTCCTTACCTTTATTAATGTGTGCTCAATTGTATTTGATATCGTTGATGTGGTAGAGGGTTCTTTTTCCTGGCATAGCTTTGGTTGTCTGGTAATACTGTTTTTTAACCAACACCTGTACAACAGCATATAAGGCAAGGTGGGAATTATGAATACCAGTAAAACCACTGGAAGGGATAACCCATCAACAAAGAAGCCACCAACAAGCAAAACCCAGGTATAACAAGAGAGTCTACACAAACTGAAGAACAACAACCCTATGGCATCCAGACAAGGAGATCAAAGAGTCTGCACCACTGAATACCACATAACTGCTATCACAGAAGTTCACTCCATAAAGACAGGCAAGCAAAGAAGAGAATCCTTAGACACAGAAACAAACAAAAAGAGGCACCTAAAATGGGGATAAAAATAAAGACCCCCAATCAAAAGGAATGGAAGAATTTCCAGAAAAAGAGCTAAATGAAATGGAGGCAAGCAATCTATCAGGCATAAATTAAAAAAAAATGTTTATAAGGATGTTCAAGGAAGTCAGTGACAGCTACAAGGAACTGAGTTGGAACTACAATGGCATGGAAAAGGAAATGGAAACTATAAACAAGAACCGGGAAGAAATGAAGAATGCAATTTCTGAAAAAAAAAAAAAAAAATATATATATATATATATATATATATATATATATATATATATATATACTAGAAGGGCCCTTGCTGATGTGGCTCAGTGGACTGAGCACCAGCCTGTGAATCAAAAGGTCGTTGATTCAATTCCCAGTTGGGGCACATGCCTGGGTTGCAGGTGAAAGGTAACTCATTAATGTTTCTCTCACACATTAAGGTTTTGCTACCTCTCTTTCCTCCTCCCTTCAGCTCTCTCTAAAATAAATAAATAAAAGCTTAAAATACACTAGAAGGAATTACAAGCAAGCTGGATGAAGCAGAGGACTGAATCTGCAAGCTGGAAGACAAGGTAGAAAGAAATATCCAGGTGGAGCAACAAAATGAAAAAAATCTTAAAAAGTATGAGGATAGTTTACGGAAATTCAGGTAAACATGAAACATAACAATGTTTGCATCATAGGAATACCATAAGGAGAAGAAAAGGAGCAAGGTTTGCAAACCTGTTTGAAAAATTTAATAACAGAAAACTTCCATAACTTGGAGAGGGGAAAAACAGTGCAAGTTCAGGAAGCACAGAGGATCCTAATCAAGATGAACTCAAAGGGGCCCACTCCAAGACACATCATAATTAAAATGGTAAAATTCCAAGACAAAGAGAGAATCTTAAAGGCAGCAAGGGAGAAACAGACAGTAACATACAAAGGATCTTTGATAAGGATAGCAGTTGATTTTTCAACAGAAATCTTACAAGCCAGAAGAGAATATCTAGAAATATTCTAAGTAATGAAAAGGAAAGGTCCGCAGCCAAGAATACTCTAGCCAGTAAGGCTATCTTTTAAAATGAAAGGCAAAATAGGGAGATTTCCAGAAAAAAAGAAGGCTAAAAGAATACACCTCCATCAAACCAGGACTCCAAGACATGCTAAAGGGACTGCTTTAAGAAGATAAAGGAAAAGAGTGAGAGAGAGAGGAACACAGGTACAAAGATGGTAATAAGTACCTATCAATAATAACCTTAAATGTAAATTGATTAAATGCTCCAATGAAAAGACAAAAGGTGGCTGAAAGAATAAACAATGGGACTACTAAAAAATTGGACTACATCAAATTAAAAATAAATAACTCAATTCTCTATGCTCAATTAATATTTGACAAAAGGGGCGGAAGCATAAAATGGAGGAAAAAGTAACCTCTTCAATAAATTGTGTTGGGAGATCTGGACAAATACAAGCAAAAAAGAAAGAAAGTAGAACACCAACTTACACCATATACCAAAAGAAACACAAGATGGATAAAGGACTTAAATATAAGTCATGACAACATAAAAGTCCTAGAGGAGAACATAGGCAAGAAAATTTCAGATATCCCACAGAGCAATATTTTCAAAGATATGTCCCCTAAGACAATGTAATAAAGGTAAGAATAAACAAAATGGAACTACATCTAAGTAAAAATCTTCTGCATGGCTAAAGAAAACATCAACAAAATGAAAAGGGAACCAACCATATGCGAAAAATATATTTGCCAATGATACCTCGGGCAAGGGTTTGATTTCCTAGATGTATAAAAAACTCATATGACTCCATACCAGGAAAGACAAACAATCCAATTAAAAAATGGGCAAAGAACCTGAACAGACATTTCTCCAAGGAGGACTCTCAGAGGGCTCATAGACACATGAAAAAATGCTAAACATCACTGGTCATTAGGGAGATGCAAATTAAAACCTCAATGAGATATCACTTCACACTAGTCAGAATGGCCATCATAAACAAATCAACAAACAAGAAGTGCTGACGAGGATGTGAAGAAAAGGGAACCCTAGTGCACTGTAGATGGGAATGCAGACAGATGCAGCCACTGTGGAAAATACTATAGAATTTCCTCAGAAAACTAAAAATGGAACTGCCTTTTGACCCACAATTCCACTGCTGGGATTATAGCCTAAGATCCCTGAAACACCTATTGAAAATAACCTATGCACCCCAATGTTCATAGCAGCACAATTTATAATAGCCAAGTGCTGGAAGCAACCTAAGTGCCCATCAGCAAATGAGTGGATCAAAAAACTGTGGTACATTTACACAAGGTTACTATGCAGCAGAAAGAAGGAACTCCTGCCTTTCGCTACAGCATGGATGGAACTGAAGAGCATTAAGCTAAATAAAATAAGCTAGGTGATGAAAGACAAGTATCATATGATTTCACCTATAAGTGTAACCTAATCAACAAAACAATAAAAAGACTAAAATAGAACTAGAGACATGGAAACAAAGAACAAACTGACTGTGACCAGAGGGGAGGGTGGAAGGGGTAATGGGGGAAAGAATGGGAAGGGTCAAGTCAAGGAACATCAATAGATGAGCCATTGGCTTGGACATAGGGTTTGACATTGACTGTTGGATCAGGGGCCTAGCAAGGCAGTGGAGAGCAACTGGGAAAAAGGTGGGACAACTGTAAGTGAACAGCAATAAAAAATAACAGATAATAATCTTTGCTATGAGGTCACAAATGCCAAATCCTTTGATTACTTAGAAGAAATAGTGAGATGTCTTCTATTTTTTTCTTTTCTGAAGAAATAAAAAGGATGGCTACTTAATTTTGACTCAAATATGCTTACTTATTTCTTATTGCTTAAATAGTTCTGCCTCTCTTATATTTCTGCATGCACTGAATATTTTAACTGCACACTGTTTCAAATGTCCACATACATAATTGTACTTATATATATTCTAAGATGTTTTTGAAAATACAAACTATGCAAATAAATTGTGTATCATTTTTGAAGGTGACACTTAAAATGTTTCTATTATGAAGGATCACACTCAGTGAGTAAGTAGCAGAAATATGTTCAGAAAACTACTCTCAGTTTGAGACTGTACAATCATCTGTGGTAGTCCTATCCATGGCAGCCTTGAAAGATGGAGTTCTGTAAAGTCATTGCATGAAGTAGGCTTGAGATCTACACTACAGCACTATATAAGCATGGACCCTCCTGTGGGAACAACCTGACATTTTACAATAATGTAACTACTGTCAATATAGCATTGGGGTTAGGAGAAAGAAAGGTATTATGACAGAGATTACATTTCACCTCATTATTCTTCTTGGAACTAGGAAAATTATATTAGAAACAAAGTTGAAAAATCTCAGGTCAGTGATTCTGTGAGAATCTCAGCACTTCTTTAAAGGAATGGTGTTAAAGAGTAGTCAGCGCTCCATTACACTTCTTGGCCCCACATCTTCTTCATTCTACTCCCCCCCCCACCTTTTCTCTTCTTCTTTCACCCTAACAAACAGACAAACAAACAAAAACCAAAACACTAGAACCATTTGGGTGAAAAAACATACCATGTTCATGGATTAGAAGAATTAACATCATCAAAATGTCCATTAGACCCAAAGCAATTTACAGATTCAACACAATCCCTATTAAAATACCAATAGCATATTTCACATATATAGAACAAAGAGTTCAAAATTTTATATACAATCATAAAGGACCCTGAATAGCCACACCGATTTTGATAAAGAAGAACGAGGTATGAAGGATCACAATACCAGATATCAAACTATATTACAAGGCCACGGTAATCAAACAGTCTGGTACCAGTATAAGAACAGAGCAGTGAAACAATGGAACAGAATAGAGAGTCCAGAAATAAACCCAAGTCTCTATGGTCAATTAATATTCAATAAAGGGAGCAGAAGCATAAAATGGAGTAAAGATCTCCTCTTTAACAAATAGTGTTGGGAAATCTGGACGGTTACATGCAAAAAAGTGAAACTCATCCACCAACTTACACTATACACCAAAATAAACTCAATGTGGGTAAAAGACTTAAATATAAGTCATGACACCATAAAAGTCCTAGAGGAGAACATAGGTAGGGAAATCTTGGACATAAAGGAAAGAATAAACAAATAGGACTTCATCATATTGAAAAGCTTGTGCAGAGCTAAAGAAAACATTAGCAAAATGAAAAGGGAACCAACCGTATGGGGAAATATATTTTCCAGTGATATTGGACAAGGGTTTGATCTCCAAAATATATAAAGAACTGACATGACTCCACATCAGGAAGACAAACAACCACATTAAAACATGGACAAAGGTCCTCAACAGACACTTCTCCAAGGAGGATATGCAGAGGGTCCAGGGAAATGTGAGAGGATGCTCAGCATCACTAGCTGTCTGAGAGATGCAAATTAAAGCCACAGTGAGACACCATTTTATACCAGTTACAATGGCCATTGTTAATGAATCAACAAACAAGTGCTGGTGAGGATGTAGAGAAAATGGAAACACCATGCATTGTTGTTGGGAATGCAGACTCATGCAGCCACTCTGGAAAACAGTATGGAATTTCCTAAAAAAAAACTAAAAGTGGAACTGCTTTTTGACCTGGTGATTTCATGGTTCGGATTATACCCTATGTATCCTGAAACACCAATTCAAGACAACCTGTGCACCCCAATCTTCATAGCAGTACACTTTACAATAGCCAAGTGCTGGAAGCAACCTACATGTCCATCAGTAAATGAGTGTATAAAAAAAAAATCCCAAACTGGCCCGGCTGGTGTAGCTAAGTGGATTGAGCGTGGGCTGGGAACCAGAGGGTCCCGGTTAGATTCCCGGTCAGGGCGCGTGCCTGGGTTGCGGGCCAGGTCCCCAATGAGGCCCATGTGAGAAGCAACCATACATTGCTTTCTCCCTCTCTTTCTCACTCCCTTCTCCTCTCTCTTAAAATAAACAAATAAATAAATCTTTAAAAAAAATCCCAAACTATGGTACATTTACATTGTGGAATACTATGCAGCAGAAAGAAAGAA
Source organism: Micronycteris hirsuta (assembly GCA_004026765.1). Lineage (NCBI taxonomy): Eukaryota > Metazoa > Chordata > Mammalia > Chiroptera > Phyllostomidae > Micronycteris > Micronycteris hirsuta. The sequence continues at coordinate 3,050 of PVJI01034024.1, read as the reverse complement.
AGAGCTCCTACCCTTTGTCACAGCATGGGTGGATCTGGAGAGCATTATTCTAAGTGAAATAAGCCAGGTGGTGAAAGACAAATACCATATGATCTCACCTATAAGTGGAACCTGATCAACAAAACAAGCAAGCAAGCAAAATATAAACAGAGACATTGAAATAAAGAAGACACTGATGGTAATCAGAAGGAATGAGGGAGAGGGATAATGAGGAAAATAGGGGAAGGATTGTCAAGGAACATTTATAAAGGACACTTGGACAAATTCAAAGGGTGTAGAATCGAGGGTTACAGGTGGGGATGGGTAGGCTTGGGGAGAGTGGAAGTAGCAAAATCAGACAACTGTACTTGAAGAACAATGAAAAAAGGGAAAAATAGAAATTTGAAATCATAAAAAAATAGCATCTGACACTCAGATGTCTAGATCCAAATCCAATACTTTTATCATCACTCATGTTGCTCCTAAAATCATTGAATCACAGTTAGGTCCTATTTAGTGTGGTTATCTATAAATCCTAGCTGCATATTTAGAACAAAATCCAGAAGATAACTCAATACTTCAAGTAAATTTTAGTTTTCTCTCTGGGATCACTACCAGACAATTTATTTTAATCATTAGCAACTCCTAGCAATACACTGTGATAGGTATACAATAGATGTTCAAAAATACTTATTTGGCATAATTACAGTGTAAAAAAAATAAAATTAATTATGTAATAAGTTGTTTGTATTTACATTTACTTCTTGATTTGACAGTGAGACTAGAATTAAGAAATATGAGTTACTAAAACCACCCTTCAACTACATCAATTTTATTGATATGCTTGTTTTTTGCAGAGGTGAACTATAAACTCTTTTCTTCTTTAAATTTAGAAAGCCTCTGAAACGTTCAAGAAAATAACTATATGGTAATCCAGATATTATTTCAAAAATTATTAGCTACTGTTTTAGTCAAAATGTAACTTATTTAAAATTGTTTGGAAACAAATATCTCTAAGACAAATGTCTGCAATACTTGAAAAGAAGAAGAAAAACAGGATAAAAACAAGAGTTTATATATAGGCATATTCATTTGTTCTAATATATAAAGACAAACCAAAATCAGATTTAGGATTTTTCTTTCTTTCTTTTTCTTTTTGTTATTATTTTTTATTTTTTAATATTACTCTATTGTTGTTCAATTACAGTTGTCTGCATCTTCTCCCCTCCCCCCACCCCCTCCAAACCCACCTCCCTCCCCTGCCTCCATCCTCCCCCTTGGTTCTGTCCATGTGTCCTCTATAGTGGTTCTTGAAAACTCTTCTCTCCATAGTCCCCTCCCCCTCCCTTCTGGCTATTGTTAGATTGTTCTTAATTTCAATGTCTCTGCTTATGTTTTTCTTGCTTTTTTCTTTTGTTGATTATGTTCCAGTTAAAGGTGAGATCATATGGTATGTGTCCCTCAGTGCCTGGCTTATTTCACTCAGCATAATGCTCTCCAGGTCCATCCATGATGTTGCAAAGGGTATAAGCTCCTTCCTTCTCTCTGCTGCATAGAATTCCATTGTGTGAATGTACCATAGGGACATTTATAAATTTGATCATTTGTCTTAACATGTAATGTTAATCAATTTCAAATCATTTAATGTGAAATAAAACCACAATATGAAGGGAAGCAATCTCAAAATTGGACCTAGAAGTTCTATCATGTCATATAGTTTGTCTTAGGTTTATGTTTATTAAATGCAGTAGAAGAAAACATTCTCACAACGTTTATTTAACTGTAGAGAATCCCATGCAAATTGTGTCTTCTAAAAAGTTATAGACAGAGAAGAAATGTCACAAAACTTTAACCATATCCAGCATTTCTGCTAAAACTGAACAAAACCAAGATAAAATTCTCCCATAAATTAATGTGGGAATTAATTCTGAGATATTCTAACAAAAGCAGGGCAACTCTGTCCCTTGTTTAAGTAGCATATTTTATTGTTAGTGTGAGAAGAAGAGAGCTACATGTAATGCTATAATTTAGTGCCAATACTTGCTTGGAAAATGTTTGCATGGAACCTGAGGCTCTGTGAAAACAAGATTCAGATAACTTGCTTTCAATCTTATTTCCAATACTTATTGTAGTGCACGGCACACAGCAGATAGTTATTGATAATAAGCATTTTAATGAATAAATATCAAGAAAGAATAAGTTTTAAATTATAAGAATGCTTTATAGATGTCAAGATATCTCTAATATTCAAAGCAGTGCTGGAAAAAATGCCTCTTAATGTCAAGCAATAGCCTTTATACAGTAAGCAAGAATGAATGTAGTAAACAGTCAAGAGCAAGTCTTTGATCAGTTCATTCATCAATAGATAATAAATTTCATCAGTTGTAAAAAGTCAATTTTCTTGGTACAAAATCTTAAAAAAAAACAACAAAACAGAAGTCATGGAGAAAGCATGATAAGTCCAAGAAAGGAAAACAAATGGTGAAGACTCTGATGCCAAAAAAGGCTGGTGGAAAAAAGTTAATTTACATCATATTGTTGCATGTTTTGTTGTCTTCTGAGTCTAACAGCCACTGCATTTTCAGTAGTTCTCAGGAGGCCTCTAAACACAAAGTTAGTATAGCTGTGTGTGTGTGTGTGCATGTATGTATCTGATGGTGTAAGCTACCTATATCTCAATAGTCCTCAGGTACATCAATGTGAACCGTTATAAATATACCAGGCACATGACACTTTTTTTATATCTGAAGAGTTATAGTTTTAATGAAAGAGCATACTATGGTACATTGTGATAAGTATAAGAAAGAGCAGATGATGTTCAGAATGCTGCTGGCATGTCAAAAAGAGGCTAAGAACAACAGTAAAACTTCTAGAAAGCAAAACAATGACTTTGTATTTTGACTCGACAATCAATATTGCAGAAAGGTAGTCATGCCACATCCAAAGGAAAGCCGACTGTTGCACATTCTTTTCTTTCACTGTATGAGAAATGGGAAAATGATAGAAACTTAGCCCAATAAAATAATTTTTTTAATTATTTTATTGTTGTTCAATTACAGTTGTCCGCATTT
>PVJI01034023.1:0-10769 GCA_004026765.1 Micronycteris hirsuta | reverse complement strand
GTGAAGCCCTACCTGTGACCACCTGTTGGGGGACAGGCACCTGCAGGTTCTCGCTGACTCTCAGGGTCCCCTGTGCTAATGCTTTGCTGTGGTTCATGAGCCATTTCCAGAAAATGTGCCAAAAAAGCTCTCTCCCTGCCCAAATAATATTCCCTGAGAGCTATCACTCCCCACATGCGGGAGCTCAACTCGAACACATGCTTCTGTAAAAGGCCAGCCAGCGATAGGTAGCCTGGGAAGAGGTGGCACCTGTCCCCAGGGACCCTCCGTAAGAGAATGAAGCCATCTGTCCTGCTGGGCGCAGCCCGGGCACCCAGGCGAGGGGGACAGATGTTCTCTCGAGACCTCGTCTTGATCAAGGACTCGATGGCACCAGCCCTTCACTTCTCCCACATCAACAGCTGCTGGTTTCATTCAGATAATCGAATTTGAAATCCTGTTTCTGGAATGCAGACAGCCGCGTCCGCCTGGGCAGAACAAAGAGAGTGGAACGCAGGCCCTCGTGGGGGATATTTTGGGTGTTTTCAGACACAGAAGTCAACAGTCTGTCCCCTCGAGGGGGCTCTGACCCCCTGTTTTGCAGGGACCAGGAAAAATGAGTGGGGTACAAGAACACACGCACGTTTCATTTTCACCGACTCTGCAGTCTGCGGCGAGACAGACGGCCCCTCCTGCCCCGCAGCCGCCCCCGCCCCCGACACATATTCAAACAGCACCGTGAGGATGGGGGGGCGGGGAGGGGCTTGGCGTGGAATTGGCCAGTTTGCTGACGACTACTGGGAGGTGCGTCTCTTCGTTTCCGGGGGAGAAAGGGACTCCTCGCGGCTCGTTGGAGGAAGGACGTCCTCTTTCCGCGTGGGTGCTCGGAGCTGGTCAGGAGGGAAGACTCAGCCCCGGGGAGGGGGGCAGACAGGCCGTGCCCGCTCCGCGTCACGATCTCAGCTGTCAGTGCACGAATCTGAACACGCAGGCGCAATGGCGGCCCTGAGCTTCGAGGCTGAGTCTGCGGGCTGGGCCTGGTCTCCTGCCCCTGGCGGCCTGGCGGGACTGCCTCGGGTCTCAGCCCCCTGGTCCAGCCCAGAGGCGCTGTCTGCCTCGCCCTCCTTCCTGGGCAACCAGGCTTCCTCTGGGCGGCTGCCAGAGGCCGGCCTGGCCGCCAGCCGCACCAGGGACGGGCCCGAGGCTCGTCCTGGCTGGGACACAGGACCTGGGCAAGGACTGGTTGTGTGAGCTGCTTAAAGATGTTGTAAGATTCTTAGGATTCTTTTTCTGTGGGGAAAAAAAAAAAAAAACTGAGACGGATTTTTCCATTACCACAGAAATACAAGATCAGATTTTTTAAATTAAATGTACAGATGATGAAATAGAAGAATCGTCGCCCTTGGGACCAAAGTCACCCGCAGACACGTGACTCCGGGCCGCTGCGCATCCTGCCCCCACCCCGACCTCTGTATCTGGGCTCAGGGGAGGGGCAGGGAGGGGTCCCCTCCCCCTCCACAGCAGCCGGGGGGGGGGGGTGTTCTCATTTAGGGACCCTAACTGTTCAACTAAACCAACAGAAGTCTGGACCTCTGGCTGTGAGCAGGTAACAGCTGCATGAGGATCAAGGGCGTCCCTCTGCCCCAGGAGAACACGGTTTTGCAAAGGAGAGAGATGTGTGTGAGTGGCCATTTGTAAGGGAAACGGGGACAGAGTATGCACCATGGGAAGGCAGCGGCGAGGGAGCACGTGTGCTGGGGCTGGGCAGGCTTCCCCGAGCAGTGGGAGGACGGCTGGGCGTCAGAGGGGCAGGGGCAGAGCGGGGGCCGAGGGGAGCAGGGAGGACGGATGAGGGATGACGGTGGAAAGTGGTTGGAGGCAGAGGTGAGGTTGGACCCTGGGCACAGGTGGAAGTCCCCTCCCGTGGTTTGGGCGGCCCCAACAGCAGGCGTCATTGCGCCCAGTGAGGAAGAAGCTGAGCAGGAGGGCGAGACCCGTCCTGGGTACAGCCAGTGGCACGTTGAGGTGGGGGGGGCCTGTCTTCCCCGAACGAGAGGACGAGCAGCCTTGAGCCAGAGGCCGCCAGCCACCCAACTTCGCTCACTCATCCCCCCAGGCATTCATTCATCGTCAACGGAGGGCACCCATGGGACCTGCGTTTACGGACCCGAGAGCAGTGCAACTGAGCATGCTCAGCACAGGGAGGGCGGCCCCAGGGCTGCGGGCCTGCCCGACAGAGACGCAATTTAACTGGGGGGAGGGGCGGATGCGCCCCCCACCCCATCAAGGGGCTCAGGCTCTGGTGGTGGGGGGCTCGCACCAGTGGCCCCTGCCACAGTGCCCACACCCGCACAGCACGGCTCCGGGTGTGAGGGAGGCTTTCTGTTCAGATGCTTGTATTTTCCTCACATCAGGGGCCCGAAATGCATGCCCATGACTTTGCATAGATGTGAAACCACAGGTAGGAGGTTTCTGTATGTTTTGGATTTTCCAGGATGATCTAGACTTTAGTGCCAGCCTCCCCGCCCCCCGCTCCACCACAGGACATCCGACTGCAGCCCTCGCCCCTCACCCTCCGGCCCCGCTCCGTGAGAGTTCCAGAAACAGCTGTGGGGGTCACAAGCAACCCCAGGTGTCTGAGGAGGGAAAGAAGAAAGGGCAAAGGGGTACCCAAAGAGCCCAAGAGGATGCGTTTGTCTGCGTCCACCAAACATGGAAGTGGCCTCTCAGGTGTCCCGAGGCCCCTCGGGGACAGTGCATCACAGGCTGGCCAGGATTGAGTCAGACCCCACGAAGAGCTGTGCACGGCGGTGACCTGGCCTCTTGTAGGAGCTGGGGACGCCTGCATCTGACCTGAGCCCTCCAGTGGAAACTGTGCCATCAGAGTCCCCATTGGGACCAGGACCTCCCACTGGGTCTGTTCACCCGCTCCCGAGGGTGTCCCCGGGGGCCACGACGCCCAGGCTGGGGGAGGGGCGCGCTCCTTCCAGACCCCAGGCTGACACAGCTCTGACATTTGGAGGAGACAGGAACTCACCCCTCCCAACCTCAGAAACACATCTGGGCACCAACCCACAAATGTGTCCCGGGCGGCCACGCCTCCTGGCACAGAGCAGGGCCTGGGCACACCCTGGAACAGTGTGACCTGTATCCTCGGCTCGCTCCTGTCCTAACCCAGCCGCCAGGGCCTGAGGACACCCGAGGACACGCAGTGCCCCTGGGTGGTAAAATGCTCATTCAGAATAAAACAAAAGGAAACCAGATAGAAGCGGCATCGTTGGGAATTTGGAGAGTAACAGGCGAGTCAGGTTTTAAGGGGTGGGCCCCACAGCAGGGGTACGGCGCCCGTATGCCTGCTCACGGCTCTGTCCCCAGGCCCAGGAGAAGGCCTGGCACATAGTAGGCCCTCAGTATAAGTATTATTCGGAGGAGTGTTCCATGCGCTCGGGAGCAGCCCGCAGCGGCGCTGGGCCCAAGGCTCAAGGGGGCCCTGGGTCTGACCCTGGGGGGCTCTGGCACCCGTCAGTCCTGTAGCAGCTTCTCCGGCCTCAGGGCCCCTGCGCAAAGTGGAGCTCCCGCCCACGAACGCGCTGGCGTGGGCCCCAGGAGCTGGCCCTGCGTGGGCGACGGCGGGTGCTATGGAGCAGGGCTGCAGCTCACGGCAGCATCTGCTCGTGGGCACACCTCCACCATGCGGGCTGCGCAGGTGAGCAAGGAAGGCCTCCACCCCCAGGAAGTCTACCGGCCTGGAGGAGCCCCAAAGAGCCTTTCCTGCGAGGACAGCGTGTGGGGGAACCCCTCCCTCCCCGCGCGTGGCCTGCTGGATGGTCGAGGCACGTGGCTGGGGTCGCTGGGCTCAGGGACCCTCGGGGACCCTCGCGGGGAGGATCGATGCTACGCCCAGGCCCCATGGCCGGGAGCGGGGGCGGGACTTCCTTCCTCCCCGAGGCCTAGGATCCGTGTCGGCGTCGCCAGCCCTGAACGTCTCCAGGGTGAGCAGGGCCAGTTGCCCCAGCAGTGTGTGTCCCGGCCCCTGTCCCAGGCTCAGGGGACGCGGGTGACGTGGGGTCCCTGAGCCGTGGTTGCAGGAAAGCCGTCCATGGGCCCAGGTTTGCATTAAAAAGAAGATGCTCCGCAAAGTGTTCCCGGACTGAGGGAGTCGTGGCTTCCGGGCCGGTCACCCCAGCACCTCCCACACTGCCCGGCTCCAGGGCCTGACCTCTGCCGTTCACCCCTCCCCTGGCGCCATCCACGCAGGGTTCTTGGGGGCCCCTTGGCCAGTCCTGACCGTTCCTCTCCCAGTAGGGGGCGCTAGGTCCCAGACAGGGAGTTGGTGGCTCCACAGGCGCGAGTCAGCCCCCAGGCTGGCCCCAGACAGACAGACGGGCACAGAGTGACTCCGGGCATCAGAACGTGCGCACACCCCACGCAGCGGTGTCGCCCGCATCTCCCCAGTGGCTCACACAGGAGCTCTCACTGTTGTTCCTGCCGAAGCCCCACGGGGTGTTGTGCCCTACGTGTGAGTGTGGATGAGTGTGCACACGTGTGCAAGCGTGCGCCACCCCCAACGCAGGGGCACGGCGAGGCCGCCGGTTCCATGCGCCCTTTTTCCTTGGATGGCAGGTGGCCGTCAGGCCTGGCGGGGACGGGCTGGCCGGCCCCAGAGCGGTGGGGCCCCGGGAGTTTGCGGGGACATACAGCGCAGGTCACTTCAGCCCTGGGGCTCCGGGGCTGCCGGGTCCAGTCACAGTGTTTGCAAATAAAATTGCATTTCAGTCACCCCAGGAGACGAGTTAACGAGACTTTGCAGCAGGCCGGTATCGATTCGGTAATGACTTAACGCCTCCAGCGCTGGGCCTGGCGGCGGGGCGCAGAGCTCAGCGGGGACCCCAGACCTGCGGGAGAGGGGCCCCGTCCCCCTGGAGCCAACGCCCAGGGGCCGCAGTTCAGCGGACACACCCCCGTCAATCGGCTCCCTCACCCCAGCGTCACTTTCCGCCAAGAAGTCGACCTGTGGTGATGTCATCGGACGTCCTAGGCGATCTCTAGTGAAGACCAGGCATCGACCTGCTTACGAAATGGTGCGTATCAAATACCCACTGTTTGGATACTCGAGGTAGCCAGCAGGTAAATACCTGGCACGTAAACGGTGCCTCCAGGCAGCCACCCACCTGCGCCCTGGTAACGCACGTGGCCCGGCCGGGTGGGTGCACACCGCCGGGCAGCGTGCGCAGAGCAGGCCCCGGGGGCCCAGCGAGGCCCTTCCCTGGGCCCACTTCCCCGAGGAGAACGTGAGCGCCTGTCCTGACATCCCGGGGCTCGCTGTCCACGTCGGCCACCTGCGCTGCTTCTGCCTGTGTCTTGTTGTGCCCAGCACAGGGGAGGGGAGGTCACTTGGCTGGGGTTGTCACGGGACCTGAGACGTGGTCAGGAGTCCCAGGAGAGGACAGTGGTGTTCTGGGGAGGGGCGGTGGCCTGGCGGCAGAGCCAAGAAGGGCAGAGGGTGGGCAGAGCCGTGCGAGGGAGGGCGGGCCTGGGAAGCCAAGCTGGGACCTTCACGGGCAGCGCCTTCAGAAAGGACTGGACAGAAGGGTCACCCGGGCTGAGCGCCGGGACAGCAGGACGGGCTGGTTCAAGTGCAGCTGAGACGGAATAGAAGTGCGGGCTCTGGGTCCCCTGGCCGGGATTCTGCCTGGACACCGCTTACAGGCAGCTGTGTGTCCCGCATGGACGGCTTCACCTCCCGGAGCCGTGGCTTCCCCTCTTGCGAACTGGCACCAGACAGGGACCCTGAAGCTGGCCCACAGCGGGCTGGCACGGGCGTGGGGGCCGTGGCAGAGAGCCAGCTGCCTGCGGTGACGCAGCGCCGTCCCAGCTCCCCAGCAGGCCCTCGCACCTCTCCCCGCGTCGCCCCTTCTGTTCCGGGACCAATCACACGGGCCACTGCCGATCCACCTGACCGCCTGCAGCCGGTGGGGTGTTTTCTCATCTGTCCCAGTCACCCACCTGCTATCAGGTGAGGTGGCTGCCAATGGGAACGTGACTTGGGTCGGGTATTCCGGTCAACACGGAGAAGGCCAGGGAGATCCAGGTGTCAGCCCCTTCTCGTGTAGAAGGGGGGCGGCAGGCGTGTGTGGGGCAGAGGCTCACACACACCCCCATTCACCCTGACAACCCAGGGTTCTCCGGACGGACTGTGCAGCTCAGGGTGGCTGTGAGGCCTCCTTGGTCCTTTGCTGTGGGGACCTGGCCCCCTGAGGGCTGCTGGGAATGCGGCACCTTCTTGATGAGGGGCCCCAAGCTGCTCACTGACCTTGAGCAGGATCCCAGGCCCTCGTGAGCACGTGTGACCCCCCCAGGGAGTTCTGGATGCCCGCCCCCTCCGGGGTTGTCTTACCCACACTCGGAAAACAAGGGCCCCAGATAACCTCAGTGAGAGCCCTGGCTACAGCTGTGCATTCCGTGTTTGTCCTCGTTCCTCCAAGAGCACAACTTTTATGGGACACAGGGGCTGTCAAGATTGGTCACAGAGGGTGGCCCCCGGCCAGCTCACACGCCCTCCCATTCGGCCCCCTTCCCAGCAAAAGCCAACCAAGGAGCTGGCAGCTCCCCACCCCGTAAGTGCCCCCCCCCCCCGGCACCGCTCCCTCAGCCTTTGTGCCTAACTAGGCTTTGTCCTGGATAAGCCCAGGCTGGGGACAGAACTCTCCAGAGGACGCTCTGCCTTCCCCGGGCAGACACCTGAGCCCAGGCGTGGACGGGAGCCGGGGCGCGTGGCACGGGAGGCCAGGCAGGCGCGTGGCTTCGCACTTGGCACCGCCCGGACCCCCGCCCGCAGGCCCTTTATGCTGCTGCAGCCACTGCCTCTGCCCCTGCCTCGTTTTCGCCCCATGCTGGTCTGCCTGGTAGGTTTCCCGTTGTTTTCAGCAACCTCCTCTTCGCCAGAGAGGGGACGGCACCCAACGGTGTCATAAACACCCGCATCTCAGCCGCCAGAACATCATTCCTTTTAAAGTCTGAGAGCTAAGATTTTTCTAGATGGCTCGCGGCGGAACCTGCAGACCACCACGAGCAGACCACCACGAGCCGACCACCGCGAGCCGACCACCGCGAGCAGACCAGGTGGCAGGAGAGAGGTTTGGGGAATGACCAAGCGGGTGCACACGTGGGGTGGCCAGGCTTGGTCGGGCCGCAGAACTGGTGCTGAAACTCAGGTGAAGAAACCCCTTCCCCCTGAGGCCTCAGAAAAGAACGTTCCGATTTTAAAGGCGCCTCTGCGGTGACAACGGGCTGAGGGTGGAGCAGGCAGGTGGGTTCGCTGAGCAAACTGTATTTTGCGTAATCGGGCCAGGTAACAAGTGTGTAGGCAAGAACTGTGGACCAGGGGAAGTCGGGAGCCCTGCGGAGCGCAGCTGGGCATCCTTCAGCCAGAAAAGGGGGGACGGTCAGAACTGCCTCCTGCCTCGGCCAGGCTGGTCTCCGGAGGTGGGTTTGGGGCAAGTGTCTCCGACTCCCACTTCCTGCCTTATTCTTTGTGCCCCCCAGGCTGTGGGGTCCGGTCTCAGTGAGGAGGAGGACGGGAAGGGCTATGCCAGGCCAAGGGCGGACCCCCAACCGCTCAACCTGTGAGATTTGCCTGTTCTCTGCTCTAGCGAAGGCCGTGGGCAGCAGGGGCTGGGGCCCTGCCTGCGCGGGGGGTGTGAGTGTGTTCTCTGGGTGGGGGTCAGAAGTGTGAACAGGTGCGCAGAGGGCCATTTTTTGCAGGAACGGTCCCAGTCTTGCTTAGTGCCAGTCATGCCCCTGAGAGACCCCGGAGTGTCCCCGGAAGTAGGGGATTTGGCCGCAGAGAGAGGCACCTGGATTTCAGCAGCGACAGCTCCCACATTCCTGTGCCCACGGGGGCCACACTGGCATCGCCCCAGATGGGGCAGCTTTCACGGCTCTGAAAGTTCTATCAGGTGCCATGGAAGGAAAACACCAGAACGCACCGGTCAAGGCCAGCCGTGTTTGGGGACGTCCCCTCGGAAGGAGTTTGAGACCCCGTTCAGGCCCAGGGCAGTCACATGGGAGAACATGGGGCAGCTTTGGTTGTGCAGCTAGTTAAGGATCAGCAAATCAACTCGCACGTGATCACATCAACACCACACAGGCTTGTATAATGTTCAATAAACACATTGACAAGCGAGCGGCGGAAGCGGCTGAGCCAGGTGCTCTACCTGAGGTCGAAACCTCAGCTTAACGGCCTCAGGTGAGTCTCCAGAGAAACTCCGGAGCGCTGGGCTCCGCCTTCCCGGCTGCAGTGTCTCCAGAGCAGCCCACGTGGCTGCGGGGCCCCCTCAGCCGTCCTGGCAGCTTTGGGGAATCCTTTTTTTTTAATGTATAGAGTTTATTTTCTCCAGCAGTTTTAGGGTCCAAGAAAAATTGAGGGGAAGGCACAGAGGTTTCTCATACCAGGGGGCCCCCACACGCACAGGCCCCCACTAGCAAAACCCCTGGCCGACGGTACATTTGTCACCGTCGATGAACCTACATCAACATGTCGTCACTGCCCAGGGTCTGGAGGGCACATCAGGGTCACTCTTGGTGTTGGCTGGTCAGTGGGTTTGGACAGACATGTAATGACCTGTCCCCACCGTGACAGTGTCTGTCATACAGAGAAGTTCCACTCCCTGAGAATCCTGTCCCCTCTCCTCCCCCCTCCCCCCATGGACACAGCAGCCCCCGGCTTTTCACCGTCTCCGTGGTTTTGCTCTTTCTGGGACACCACGGAGCTGGAATCGTAAAGCCTGTGACCTTTGCAGTCTGGCTCCTTTCGCTCAGCAGCATGCACTGAAGGTTCTCCATCTCTCTTCAAGGCCTCACGGCACATTTCTTTTTAGAGCTGAGTAATTATATTCCGTCGTCTGGATGGACCACAGTTTGGTCATCCACTCACCTGCCGAGGGGCGTCTCGGTCGCTTCCAGGTTTCAGCGATTAGGAGCAAAGCTGCTGTGAACATCCGTGTGCAGGATTTTGTGTGGACACGGCTTTCGCCTCATCCACGTAAACGCCAGGGAGCGTGACGGCGGATCCGACGGTGAGAGGGCGTTGAGTTTCGTGAGAATCCGGCAGACCGGCTCCCACGGCGGCAGCGGCGCCGGGTGGCATTCCCACCGGTCCCCCCACGTCCTCACGGCACGGGGCGCTGTCAGCGGCCCGGATTCTGGCTGCCCTGAGAGGCAAGCAGGGGCGTCTCACTGTTGTTTGGATTTGCATTTCCTGGACGACACAGGACGTGAGCACCTTCACCACCTTCCTTGCCGGGCTGTCTGTCCAGGTCTTCGGCCCAGGTTTGTATCAGGGTGCTTGTGTTCTGATCGCTGGGCCCTCGCCGCGTTCCGTGTGTGTTGGAGCCCAGTCCTCCGTCGGCCGAGTCGTTCAGACTGTCTTCACATGGCGAGACTCTCTCATGGCTCTGGAAGGAAGACCTCTGCGTGGGGCCCCGGGGCGACCAGGCCACTGGAAAAGGAAGGAGCACGAGGCTGGTTACATGGGTCCCCTGCAGCCCAGCAGGTCCGTGGCACGGGGGCCCAGGGGCCACCGGGGGCTGCTGGGGACGCAGGGCCCTGGAGGAAGGGCCGTGAGTGCGTGCGGAGCTTCTCCGTAGTCTCGGGGCTGGAACGGCTCTGCTCGATGCTGTAAAGAGTCGCTCTCAGGAAGGGCTGACATGCGGGTGCCCTGCCAAGCTTCGGGTCGAGGGAGTTCCAGGAATTCTCCACGCTTCTCATCAGCAGCCACCTGTCTGGCACCCGGTCGACTTCGTCCCTGCCACGAAGCCCTCACTTTCTCGAGGCTGCCCGGGGCTTCCTCGGGCTGCAGGCGAGGAGCTCACACGCCCCTGTCCCGACAGAGCTGCCAGCAGCCTTGGGCACAGGGGGCCCCCTTCCTCTTGAAACCCATCCCTGCCCAGGGCAGGTCCTGCCACCCTTGCACCCACGCCGTCCCCCACCGTCCTGCTGTCTCCTGCTCCGTGGTCATCTTTGAAGGCTGGGCCCCTGGCTTCCATCTCAGCTCTCTGGTCTCTGCCTCCCCCGCTGATGTTTACCATCCAGCCCCCGGCTGTCAGGAGCCTCCCCAGGCGCCCTGCCTGCTCCACGTGGAGCATGCCGCCGAGCACTTCCAGCCCGGAAAGGACCTGACATCTGCCCCTCCCCTGGAATCGGCCCTCCTCAGGTCCCCAACACGCCCCCGAATCTGCCCCCATGAGCATCCCCCAGGCTTCACTTGTTTGTTTGGAAAGTCCCTCCAAGCCAGGGCCCTCCGTAAGCTAACGTCCTGAGTGCTCAGAGCAGGACCCAACCCCCAGGGAGGGGCCACCACTGCCCACCCGTGAGGACTGGTCTCTGCTCCGTCCCCCATGCACGCGCCCCCAGCCTCCCTGTCTTGGGCTCCGTGTGTGTGTGTGGGGGGGCTTTACCATGGATGCATCCTCTCCTGGGGGGCTCTGCCACCCACTGCTCAGCTGTGTCCCTCCACCCCCCTCTGCGACCCTCCTCCCTCCCCCTAAGGCTGGTTTTTGCTGCCCTGCCGAGTGTCTCTTTGCCTGGACAGACCAGGGGGCTTAAACATAGGAGGACGGACTCCACATTGCAGGTGCCAGCAGGGCAGGTCCTCCCGGGGTCTCGAGGGAAGGTCCCCCTTCTACCAGGCAGGCTGGTGGCCGCATCAGTGCCATCGCTGCCTCTGTCTCCCAGGACGTCTCTCTCCATCTCTGATTTAAACCCCCTCCGCCTTGTGCCCCTAAATCCAC
>PVJI01034022.1:0-10790 GCA_004026765.1 Micronycteris hirsuta | reverse complement strand
TATTAAGAACCCAGTTATGAGACATGTAAGATTTACAATTCTTTTAACTCCCCCCTTCTCAGCCCTCATAATATTTTTAAATTTATTTATCTATTTTTAGAGAGAGGAGAAGAAAGGGAGAGAAACATCGGTGTGAGAGAGAAACACTGACTGGTTGCCTGCCTCTTGTATGCAGCTGACTGGGGACCGAACCTGCAACCTAGGCATGTGCCCCAACAGGGAAACGAGCTGGCGACCTTTTGCTTCAGGAACAACACGCAACCAACTAAGCCACACAGGACAGGGTAACCCTCATAATTCTTTACCATCACCAGCAAATACTGTCTGTGGAACTAAGCAATGGGCATGACATAACATGGGACTCCAGTGTTATCTACAATTCAACCAACCTGCAGGGTATATAACCAAAAGAGCAAAGTGTTTATGGTCAGAAAACTTGGATTAAATTATTAACTTTGCCATTAATTGGCAGTCTGCTATTAAGTAAAACACAGGCTCTGGAGTAAGAGAGACCTGGACTGAAACCCTGGCTTTAAGATCATTCGGTAGGGTAGCAAAGTTTGTGCACAGTACAAAGACACCAGGCCAAGAAAGCTAAATGGATCTGAAATTCTGCCCATGGTTAGCTCACCGAGCCATCCACCCTAAATTGGGGGCTACAATGTGCTGGGAAAAGTAGCACCTAACACAGGTCCCCAAGCTACTGCCTAGGGTGGTGTGGCAGCCCAGAAGATATTTCGGTTATTAATTGGATTCACCACAGGGTGGGTACCTACTTCTTTTCTAAATAAAGGAGTCTTATAAGCTAGTTGTGAACCTGCCTACTTTACTACTTACTACTAGGTTTTACAATCTTGGGCAAGTTACTTAATAGTGGTTACTTAACACTCTAAACCTGAGTTTCCTCATTTGGAAAATGTGTTTGAAAACAGTACTTGTGTCATGGTGAGGTTTTGAGGATAACATAAAATGACACAAGCAAAGTGTTTATACAGTGCTAGGCACTTAATTAGTGTTCAATAAATTGTAACCAGTAAGTTGTAACAACCATGTATAGTTGTATCACAAACTCTCTGATCCCCAGATCCCTCATTTATAAAATGAATATCATCTACTTCACAAGACAACTCCATGAATGTTCAATTGTGATAATGAGAAAACATTTTATAAACTACTACATGTTTATAATTTTTATATAAAGAATTAGCAAATAAAAAGGTTCTTGGTACCAAGTTCTCAGTAAATCCATGACAAATATTAAATGGCATTGTTGCTGTTGGTATTGACACTTAAAATGTTTGTCATAGGATCATTTTCGGAGATATTTCTTATTTTAGAGAGGATACTTATGATCATGGATCATTTTAAATCCTGAGAAGAATATTATTTCATCAGAGAGATCTGTAAACAATACAAATTTAAGGGGTCTAAGACTTAGTGGTATCCACTCCAAAAAAAAATATCCTATAATCTAGCAAAACTAACTTAAAAAGAAAAGAAAAATCACCTCAAGGAGACTAAACTTTCTTGCTTAAAATTAGAGCCTCTCAAAGGCAAAGACTGCTTCATATCCTCATGAGACATATAAACCACCAGATTTACATATAGGAGAACAACTGTAGTTTCTCTGAACTTGGAAATGGCATTCCTCAGAAACTGCCCATTGACAAAAGACTTGAACAGACACATCTCCAAGGAGGACATACAGAGGGCCCAGAGACATATGAAAAGATGCTCAGCATCACTAGCCATCAGAGAGATGCAAATTAAAACCACAATGAGATACCACTTCACACCAGTCAGAATGGCCATTATAAACAAATCAACAAACAAGCGTTGGAGAGAATGCGGAGAAAAGGGAATCCTAGTGCACTGTGGTGGGAATGCAGACTGGTGAAGCCACTGTGGAAAACAGTATGGAATTTCCTCAGAAAACTAAAAGTGGAACTGCCTTTGGACCCAGCAATTCCGCTGCTGGGATTATACCCTAAGAGACCTGAAACACAAATCCAAAAGACCCTATGCTCCCCAATGTTCATAGCAGCACAATTTACAATAGCCAAGTGCTGGAAGCAACCCAAGTGCCCATCAGCAAATGAATGGATCAAGAAACTATGGTACATTTACACAATGGAATACTACACAGCAGAGAGAAAAAAGGAGCTTATACCCTTTGCAACAGCATGGATGGAACTGGAGAGCATTATGCTAAGTGAAATAAGTCAGGCGATGAAGGACAAATACCATATGATCTCACTTTTAACTGGAACATAATCAACAAAAGAAAAAAGCAAGCAAAACATAAACAGAGACATTGAAATTAAGAACAATCTAACGATAGCCAGAGGGGAAGGGGAGGGGATTGCGGGGAGAAGGGTTTTCAGGAACTACTATAAAGGACACTTGGACAAAACCAAGGGGAAGGGTGGAAGCAAGGGAGGTTTGGATGGGGGAGGGGAGAAAATGCAGATAACTGTAATTGAAGAACAATAAAGTCATTAAAAAAAAAAACATTCTTGTAACCCAAGACTCTAACCTCCATACTAAAGGGAAATTGTTTGCCAGTTGTAGAATATAGTCTGTTGAATAAAAATATACTTAGATTAAGAAAAAAAGAAACTGTCCATTGATTCTATTCAACCTCAAAACAGATATTTGACCCTGCTCCCCTAAGAAAGGGGCTCCTTCTAGCCATATTGCAATATTTGGGATATTTAGAGTTTCTATTATCGTTAAGTTTCAAACTTAGAGTCTCACAGCAGTCATAATTCAGCTACAGAGAACACACACTTACCACAGTCCTGCAAACTAAATATTTAAGAAGCCTTCAATTCTGCAACTGAGTTCTACTATGGTGACCTATGCAGTAGGCAAAAACCTGAAATAAAATGAAGACCTAAGATTGCTAATATTCCTTCATGTCTATCTTCTAAATGTGCTTAGAAGTTTTGGTATTTGGTTGCTCTTCAGTTTTTACTACCACCAGCATGCTAGTTACACATTAACTGATACAGTAATACTAAGGGGAAAAAAGAGTGTTTTCCCAACTTTATTAATGCCTGGATCTCCTTAGCACTCAGGCATAAGAAATTCTATATTATTGTAGATTGTTGTGTCCATTAAGACACATTTTCTCAGAATGGACATCAAGAACCTCTGGAGTCACATCTGAATCTGTCACTAAATTGTGTTGTATCCTCAGCAAATCATTTAACCTCTGTGGGTATCCTCTGAAATAATGTACGAAAAAGATTTTTTTAAATTATAAAGTGATATGCATGGGGAATTGTTTCTTTCAACACTATATCATGCAAATAAATATAAAAATCCATGCTTTAGTTATTTCAATGCACTATAAAGTTGTGAAAGTGCCTTCCAATAGAAACATTCTATAAATGCAAGCCCTTATGAATTACATCACCTTTTATTTTTTAATTTTATTCTTTTAAAAATTGTATTTTTATTGTTTATGCTATTACAGTTGTTCTAGCTTTTTCTTCCTTTCCCCACCTCCACCCAGCTTCACCCTTTCCCCTCCCTAAACCATACCCCATATTACTGTCCATGTCTGTGCGTTCGGCTTAAATGTTCTTTGGTTAATCTGTTCACCATCTCTCATCTCATCCCCCTGTTCCTTTCCAGCAGCTGTCAGTCTGTTTCATGTACCTAAGCTTCTGTTACTATTTCATTCATTAGTTTATTGAATTCATTAGATTCCACATATAAGTGAGATCATGTGGTATTTGTCTTTCACTGACTGCCTTAGTTCACTTAGCATAATATTCTCCAAGTCCATCCATACTGTCGCAAATGCGTTTCTTTTTTACTGCTGTACAGTATACCATTGTATAAATGTACCGCGGTGTTTTTAGCCACTCATCTACTAAAGGACATTTTGGCCATTTCCAAATCTTGGCTATCCTAAATAGCACTGCTACAAACATAGGGGTGCCTATACTTTTTTTGTGTTGGTGTTTCAGGATTCTTAGGATATATTCCCAGAAGTCAAATCGCTGGGTCGAAATTTTTAATTTCTTAAGGATATTTCATAGTTTTTCACAGTGGTTGCACCAGATTGCATTACCACCAACAGTGCACTAGGGTTCCCTTTTCTCCTCATCCTCCCCAACACTTGTTGTTTGTTGATTTATTGATAGTAGCCATTCCAACAAGTGTAAGGTGATATCCTACTGAGGTTTTAACTTGCATTTCTCTGATGATTAGTGATGTTGAACATGTTTTCACATGTCTGTGGGCCCTCTGTATAGACAAAAGCCTTCCCCCTTTTGGAGAAGTGTCTAGTCAGGTCTTTTGCCCATTTCTTAATTGGGCTGTTTGTCTTCCTGGTGTTGAGTTGTACTCGTATTAGTTCTTTGTATATTTTGGAGATTAAGCCTTTATCAGATGTATCACTGGTGAAAATGTTCTCCCATATAGTGGGTTCCCTATTTGTCTTGCTGATGGTTTCTTTAACTGTGCAGAAGCTTTTTAATTTGATGTAGTCCCATTTATTTTCTCCTTTGTTTCCAGTGCCTTAGGAGATATATCAGCAAAAATACTGCTATGTGGGATATCTGAGAATTTACTGCCTATGTTTTCTTCTAAGATTTTTATAGTTTCACAACTTCCATTTAAATCTTTTATTCATTGAGTTTATTTTTCTGTATGGGGTGTAATGTTAGTACCAAATGACTAAAGCATAACACCTCTTAACTAGAGCACAGCTCACAAATAAAGCAAGCCATAGAGAAATAAAATCACCTCAACTGGTTTTAAAAGACAACTAGGAAGAAGCCAGAAACACAGGATATTTCGGGAATTATACTTCCAAAGTTAACCACTTCTGTGCTATGTAGTATACACACATGTTGTCACTGCTACAATATTTTACTAACAATGTATGGCAATATTGACATGGTACCACATCAAAAATGGCTGCTTATCTAAACATGAATTCATAAAGTTAATGCTTTAAAAACACAAAATATGTTTCAGCTGCTGAGATGAACTGCCAATTTGAATTTATACAGAAAACATATTCAGTCTATAAAATTTATCAAAACTGTGCAAACTTTCAGAAGGCAGAAAATGAACAAGGATTTCTGAAGCAGAAGATCTAAGAAGACAAACTAAGGACCCCTAATTTCATATCAGAAGCCATTGAACATGTTTTTTTTGATGCAAGGGCAAATATTTAAAACTGTATAATTACAAAGAAAGTATTTAAAACTCGTCCTAATAGCCCATTTTAAATAGAAAAATGGATTAAAATATAAATGGGCAACTCACAGTAGAAGAAATACAAATTGCAAATATTTTGAAATGCGTAACCTCATACAGAATCAGGAAAATGATTTGAAGACATATAATTCTATTTCATACCCATAATATAGATAAAAAATAAAAAGCCTGACAACATGAAGTGTTAAAAAGGACACAGAGCAGTATAAACACTTATACACTGCTAGTTTTTAAAAAAGTAAGTTGGTATGACAACTTTAGGCAGCATCTATTAAAAAACATGTAAAGCCTATGACCTAGCAATCCTATTCATAGGCACATGGCATAGAGAGAGCCTGGCATATGTTCCCAAGGAGACCTGCAGAAGAATGTTCACAAAAGCAACACTTTTATTATAGAAAAAAAAGGGAAATAGCTGCATGACTATCAATAGGAAAATAGATAACAAATGTTCAAAAATGCTGAAAAAGGAAAAAGGAATCATGGACATGGACAACAGTGTGGTGATTGTCAGGGGGATAAGGAGACTAAATGGTAATTAAAAATACATTAAAAATTTTTAAAATAAAGAGCTAAGAAAACAAAGTGAAAGTTTACATTTAAAAAAATGTTTGCTGGATGAATGACAGAAATAAATAACAATGTTCTCAGGGTGTCAAGCCTCGGGAACCTGTGGGACAGTACCACAAGGTATAATATATGTGTCATCAGAGAGGACAGAAAGAGTATAGCGCAGGAAAAAAAAATATTTGGAGAATAGTTACCGAAAACGTAACAAATCTGGCAAAGGACAACCTGTGGTACATCCATACAATGGAATCTTATTTGGCAGTAAAAGAAACAAACTACTGATACTCGGAACAACATGGATGCATCTCAGAGGCATCGTGCTGAGTGAAAGACGCGAATCTCCAAATGGTACAAACTGTTGATTCCATTTATATGGCAATCTGCAAACGGCATAAGTACAGAAACAGAGAATAGACCAAAGGCTGCCACGGATTAGGGATGGAAGGAGGGTTCAGTATAATGGACAGGACAAGAAGATTTTAGAGGTGATGGAACTGTTCTGTATTTTGATTGTTGAGGTAATTACAGAAATCTACATGTGTCAAAATTCATATAAATATACACCCCCAAAAGCCAATGTTATAACGTCAAAAAAAATCAAAGTGATGTATATCCAAGATATGTTGCATTACATACCACATACCTACCTCCTGAAAGTGTAAAAGGCTACCAGATCATGTAGTTAGATCATCTCCACATAAATACTATGATATCTCCCTCACAGATGAACAAAAAACCCTAAAAGTGGCACCAAATAATGAAAATCAAATATGTAATCAATGCCTTAGAATAAAATTTTCTTAGGAAAATGTTTCCTAGTACTTAGGGAAAAAGTACTGAAGTTTATTTGTATCTGTTTTTATAAACTTAATCTAGACTTTAAAAACAATAACATCACACAATTAAAAGGAAATATTCTTCTACTATGTTGTTTTCATGGCTGCAAAACATCTCTTGCAGGCAATGGGAGACATTGTCAATCTGTTAAATTAAAATTCTTTATCTTTTCCTTCTTATTCAACCTCTCAAGTTCAGTGTTCCCTCAATAAAGACTTATCTAAGCTCTGAGATCAAGGAGACTTCCCCTCTGACAGAGCAAGACTTTAACATTGATGACCTGCATAAATTCACTTTCCACAGCCTACCAGGATTCCCAAAAAAGAAAGTCAAGCTACAACAATGCCCTTTAACTAGGGTGACTATGTATCCCAGTTACATGGGCTGGTGTGGCTCAGTGGATTGAGTGCTGGCCTGCAAACCAAAGGGTCACTGGTTTGATTCCCTCTCAGGGCACATGCCTGGGTGGGGGTGCATCAGAGGCAACCACACACTGATGTTTTCCTCCCTCTCATTCTCACCCCTTCCCCTCTCTCTAAAAACAAATAAATAAAATCTTGAAAATTTTAATTACATATATGGCCACATTATATACCTATTGAATGGTCTTATCTTAGACTATGTTTTGAAGTGCTTCCATAATAATTTTTATAACAACAATAGCAGGGATATTACTTAGTTATAAAGTCTTTGTGATTGTACCAAGAGTGCCAAAGCAACAAAATTAATTGTAGCAAGAACAGTCCTCATTATGCTTTAGTAACAAGCACTATACTATCCTTCACAATTTTTAAAGGAAAATGAAAACCAAGACAAAACTCAGAATATTTTTAAAATGCCATGTTCCTCACTTTTGTTTTCAAGAGGTATGCTTAATTCTCTAAGAATTTATTGAGTAACTACTATTTTCTAGGCACTGTGCCATCCCTGAAAAATCTCAAGGCAAACAACCATAGATTTTAAGACCACAGTGACATCTTGGAAAACATACCCACAGAAAAGGAGTGAAATGTGAGATAAGAAGCAAAATGTAGGCCCTGAACATGTACTAATAAATACAGCAAACTGAAGGCGCCCTGAGTTCAAATAAAAATAAACTAAAACTATTATGCTCCAGCACTTTTGCTCTATATCTACTCCTGAAACTTTCCCTTATACTTTTAGTTTGTATTTTTAGCTGTTTTTGGTCACATCTCCAGAGTTAGGATGAAAAGACCTAAACAATTTCATTGTTAGGTCAGAATTTCCTTTATATCCAAATTTCAAATAGGCTAACTTCATGCTTACCAACCTCCCCTTAAGTGATTACCAAATTTCTAGGAAAGACATCAGAAATCAGTCACCTCTCTGACCCCGTGGAGGTGGTGGTCAAAAAAATTACAGCGTAGGTCATGTGTACCCAAGAGATACATTCATTACTAGTATGCGCTGAAATGTGAACAAAAATTTTTAAACACTGCAAATTGGATTTGTTTATATAATAAAACATGATTTTTATTTTCTAGAAATCTAGAAATTATTAAAAAAATATGAAAACATAAGAAGTAAAAATTTTTCTTTTCAAATAACAGAAACATGAATATTGCTTAAAAATACAAAAAAAAGTCTTTAATCAGAATCTTCAACAGTTGGCTTTGCAAAACCTTTGTAACAGTCATCACAAACAACATCGCTATGCTCAAGGCATACATATTTTTCACAATACTTGTAAAAATATTTTGGTAAGTGACTCATTCTGGATGCATAGCACCTAACATCCTTTTCTTTTTCTGTTTGTCGAGGGAGCCATATCTATGTCGTCACTGGTATTTCCTTCAATTTGTATTTGAAATTGATGGAGTTTCAGGTGTAAAGGCTTATGCACACCTGTAGAGATTTCTGAACGCCTTTTTATTTGTTCTGACACTAACTGCGTTACAAGATTTCTAATAAATATTCTGTAGTTCATTCCCTTATTTTCACATTGCTGTTCAGCATGTGAATAGTCTGAGCATTTATTCCTGCAATATTCAAAATAGTGTACAATCTAGCCATAGGCCATCTTCTGTTGTCCCCGGCCACGTCACACATGCCTATCATTTGGTCCACAGTGTCAACTCCTGACTTCAGTCAGTATAATATTCTGTCAGACTTTTGCGAATGTAAATTTACAGTGTAATCAAAATGCATACTTGAAACTAAAATTACATTTTTTCCCTTTTGGGGTATATGAGATACAAGTGTGCAATCTGCACCAAAAATAAGTACATTGAATTTTTCGGGCCTGTTTTTAGAAGACACAAATTCAGAGGGTAGTTGGGGTCTATTCTTACAAAAATTACCAATATATGAAAGTTGCTTCTTTTTCAAACTGGAGATAAGATTCATATCAGTGAACCAGTTATCTGCTGTAATATTATGTCCTGAAGAGTAAATGCATTCTGCAAGTCTCTTGATTATGTCTGCTGGTTTATTACTAATCAAGTAAGGACACTTGGACTGCTTTACCGGGATATATTTCAAGATTTCCTGTGTAAAATCCTTTTGAATTGATCATAGCAAAAATTTTTATACCATATTTACTGGGCTTGGATGGAATATATTGATTTTCTAAATGCACATTTGCCTCTAAATCCTGGTAACATTTCACCTACAGTTACACTCTGTCCCATAGAGGAACATAAGTTACGGGTTTCTATAAACACTGAGAAAATGTCTCTCACAGCTGCTAATTTGTCCACTTCCGGGTGTTCTAAGCGGGTTTGTCATCAAACCTGATACAGTTATGAATAAATCTAACCTCCATAAAGATATCATAGGTCTAAAAAGCTCAATCCCACTACCATCCGTAGCCCATAAATCCTGCAAATTTAGCCGACTGCTGTGATGTACACCAGCTAGATATGAGGCCTAAAAATGCTTTTAACTCGATTTTGTCTGTTTGTTTAGCATCTCTTTCTCGCGAAACACTGCTCGATAGAATGGATGTATTTATTTGTGTATAATAAGATTAGATCGAAAATATCATTTGTGATAAAGCAGTTCCAAGTTTCAAGTTCCGTCTTAGCACTTTTTGCATTTGGTCGAACTAACAGAAGTTGACACAAAATGCTCTGCAGCTGTTTTCTAATTTGTCTTCTTTTTGGATTTTTCCTCCATTTTGATTCTTTATCCTTTCCAAAAAAATACTCTTCATTCATGTCGAATTCATCCTCAATTTCTTCACTAGAAATATCTTACTCAGTATCTGAATCTTCTGAACAAGCTTCCACATAATCCTGATCTTCTGAATCACTTTCATTTTCACACTTGACTATCATTCGCATCATCAGACTCAACTAGCATTCACTGAAGTTCTTCAATCTCTTGGATTATCGAATCAACATATTTTTCCAGCCATTTCCAAGAGTAAATTAAAAAAAAAAATACAACACTGACTTCGAATTCATAAGAAAAAACAACTGCACCAACACAACTTCAGAGAATGTGGTATCTCTCAGATACAATTTACTATCGAATATCACACACCCTTACAAAACATGTGTAATAAACAACCTGACAGCTTAAACATCACGGCTTAAAATTAGTCACATACAAACGTGCAGCTAGTCATGACCTTGAACCTATGCACCTGATATATGTAACAATGTTTAAGAAAAGAATTTGTTTGTATCTCTCGGATCAGCTGACCTCTGCAGGGTTAAATAAATTCTTTTTTCTGTAACCTGACCCACCTTACATGGTAGCAATTATAACAAGCTTTGCATTAACTTTAGATTTCAGATGGTGGCTGACATTACAATTATAGCATAAAATCCTCAAACACATAGTGGCTAGGATAATCTCTGTTTGGAGGCAATTTCAGATATTTCAAACACTGAAGTCTTATTACATATCCTAGAGCTAATAGGAGATCTGAAAATAATGCACTTCAGATTTCTTGCTCAGGACAGACATAGCTTCAATAAATATAAATCAAATGATGTATGCCTGTAGAGCCAGACTTATCCAACTTAATAAGGAAATAATGTTTATATATAAATACAGTTGACAATTATGCGCCTTTGACAAAGTTACCTAAAAATCCAAGAACACTGTACAAAAGTTTTTTTTACCAGCACAAAAAAATCTTTTGGATTCTCCAGGTACATGATGTGACATGT